>VMKM01003736.1:0-29975 GCA_008360985.2 Macquaria ambigua | reverse complement strand
CAATTCCCACCATGAGCAAGCACTAGGCGACAGTGGCAAGGAAAAACTCCCTTTTAACAGGTAGAAACCTCGAGCAGAACCAGGCTCTGGGTGGGCGGTCATCTGCCTCAACCGGTTGGGTTGAGCAGGAGGAAAGAGAACATACAGCAGCACAGTACAGTTCCACACAGAGATGCAAAGCAATAGTTGTGGTAATGGTATTGATGATAACACCAACAGAAATAATACTAAGAGCAATATTATAATAGCAATACTAATAATAAGAACAATAACAGCAATAGCAGCAGTGGGTGCAGAGCAGGAGCATGGGGGCAGCAGGTGCAACCATAGATCCAGACTCTACGGCTCCGGAGGCAGAAACACCTGCAGAAAGCAACAGAAGGAGAGAGAGAGAAAGAGAGACAGAGAGAAAGAGAGAGAGAGAGAAAGAGAGAGCGAGAGAGATTGATTTTTAAAAAACCTTTATTATCATAAATACTTCATTCCAGTAAAAACATCAATAAATAACTTTTCAACAAAACACTATAATATTTCATGCAAACACAGGACTGAAACATAAAGTGTCCTCCATCACTGAGCAGAGGATATTATCATAACACCACATCGTCATGAACTCAGTCAGACTGTTCATGGCCGTATGAAATATAAAATCCAGCCACACTCTGGCTTTCACCAACGCCACGAAAAGAGGAACCAACTCAAGACAAGAAGCATTTTCTATTTTGCTTTTCCTGCTTTTATATATAGACAGCTTTGCCTCTCCTACCATAAAATTAAGCAGTTGCCATTTCTCTGCATTCTTCTTGTTGTACCCAGCACCAAAGATGAAAGTGGTTAAGGACCATTTACAGTCAAACTTCCTGAACAAAACTTCTAACAGTTCAAACAAAGGTTCAAGCCTTTCACATTCTGAGAAGCAATGAAAAACAGTTTCTGGCCTTTCACAGAAAGGACATTTACTGGAGACAGCTGGGTTCATCGTCGCTACAAGGACATTAACAGCTAAGGCCCCATGCAAAATCCTCCACTGAAGATCACCTGATCTCTTATGTAATGGGGCTTTATAAAGAACCCTCCATACTGGTGGAACACTTTTACAAACGTTCAATGTGTCTCTCCACACTGTGTCCTGTCTCCCATTCAGTTTCACTTTGTTTGAGGCCTTTACACAGTGTCTATATATTATTTTTCCAGTTGACATGTATAAATCTGAACTCCCAGCATATTTAAATTCAAGTAGTCATCCTGTACGTCCATTCAAACTAAGTGAAAAAAGGCAGTCCTTGAAGTTTGTTTTATGTGGGAGTTAAAGGACATATCCTGATCAAAGATAACTCCAAGATTCCTTACGGTGTCCCTGGAGGCCAGGGCAATGCCATCTAGAGAAACTATATCTTTAGATAATGTGTTTCGAAGGTGTTCGGGGCCAAGTACAATAACTTCAGTTTTGTCTGAGTTTAACATCAGAAAATTGCAGGTCATCCAGGTTTTTATGTCCTTAAGGCATGCTTGAAGTTTAGCTAATTGATTGGTTTCATCTGGCTTGATCGATAAATATAATTGGGTATCATCTGCATAACAATGAAAATTTATGGAGTTGCCTAAAGGACGCATATATAAGGTGAATAGAATTGGTCCAAGCACAGAACCTTGTGGAACTCCATGACTAACTTTGGCGTGCATAGAGGATTCATCATTAACATGTACAAACTGATATCGATCTGATAAATAGGATTTAAACCAGCTTAGTGCAGTGCCTTTAATGCCAATTAAATGTTCTAGTCTCTGTAATAGAATGTGATGGTCAATGGTATCGAATGCGGCACTAAGATGTAGTAAGACAAGTACAGAGACAAGTCCTTTGTCGGATGCAATTAGAAGGTCATTTGTAACTTTCACCAGTGCTGTCTCTGTGCTATGATGCACTCTAAATCCTGACTGAAAATCCTCAAATAGCTTATTGTTGTGTGGAAAGTCACACAACTGATTGGCAACTGCTTTCTCAAGGATCTTAGAGAGAAAAGGAGGGTTAGATATAGGTCTGTACTACATTTTATGGCAAACCATTCAATAAAAATTATAGACATTCATGATCACCTCAGGATGAATTAACTTTCGTGATTTTGTAACTTTCCATATAGACACATCATCAGGCCAAAATGTAATGTTAAATTTAGGGTTAAATTTAATTGAATCTGTCCAATAATTTGGTTTATGATCAAATACCTGTAAAGCTCCCATCAGCCTCAGCTGTACTTTGTGTTTACAGCTGATTAGAATTAAGCTCAAACCACTGCTGTGCTTGTACAACCTCATATAGCTGCTATCAACCGTGTTTGTAGACTCTTACACTTGTTATTGGACAGTTAATGATGCAGGACAGCGCTGCCTCTGGACTTTTGGCTCCTTAAACCTTCCAGTGGTATGGAGAGTTTGGTTTCATTCTTCCTGACTGCCACAGACAGTGGAAATTCAGTTATTACAAACCATGTCTAGTGGTCATCCAAAATTCCTAGAACCACAGTTACATAATTCTCATTTGCAGATTTAACTTAAAAAAGAAATCGAGCGATAGAGAGTGTGCAATCCACAGTAGTACTAGTTGTAGTAGTATTTTATAGTGCTGAACTAAGTGTTTGGTCACTTGCAGCATTGGAGTCACTGTCACTGCTTTCCATATCTGGTAAACAAGAGACAGTTATGCATCAGTGAAACGTCTGCTCTGGAATTCAATACATTTTTTGAATTTGTAAAGAAGGCGCATTCAAGCTAAAAGGGGATATCAAGTTGCTCTAACAGTATAGCGTGTAAACATTACAGAGTATAGTACAAATGAATAAAGTGAAGATGGAGGAAATATCTCATCAAAGAATAAACAAGACTGAGAATCTCACAAGCCTTTGAACTTGAGTTTTCAATACTTGATGCTACAAAGAAAACTCGGTCACTACCCAGAAAGTATTGAGGTTCCATATTCAGTTTTAAATTACACTTGTGCATATCAATTCATATCAGTAGCTTGTTGCTTCAGCTCACAGCAGCTATCTACTGCTTGGTAATACCCTGGAACAGGTCCATGTTGCTGCTGTAGCTCTGTGGAAACCTCCACCCACCTCCAGCTCTCTTTAGCTCACTGCATTACAGTGTTACAGCAGAGGAGACACTGAAGCTAATATGAAAAGGCTAACACAGGCGGGATTAAATGACAACTCTGCCTTCTCTCTCTGGATAATACAGGAGCGGATACCTCATATTGCCTTCATGTTACTGCAAATACATCAAAAGCCCCGATAGCAGAGGAAAGGTTATTATTTGAGACTTTTTATTTCATGTAAGACAGGTAATATAAGAATCTGAGAAGTCTGCAGGCTGAGATCATTCATTCATGTGGCATTCGCTGGGATTCAGCAGTAGATACAATCGAGATCAAAGGGGATTTGAACAAGGCTGAACATGAAATACAAGCCTCAAAATAAAAGAACTGCAGGAAAAAGGGTGTGTGTGCATCCCATTCTTTTTTAAATGTTTCCTCCTTCTCTGTGTGACATGGAAACTGGAAACTGTTCTACCATTGTGACACTTGGTCCAAACACTGTAGAAAACAAATGAAGGAGCACTTTTCTTTTAGGTCTGGTTTGGTCTTCACCCACTCCTGAGAAAAATATCCACTTTCTTCCCCAGATAATAGTCTCTAACTTTGTCTGTCTGCTGTTTGGTGCTGGGTAGGTAGTGTACAATGGGTTTATCAGAGCTTGTTTGATGAAAACAGCTGCCTGCTGCTGGAAATACTAACAATAAATCAAACAGTATATGTGCCAGTAAAAAAAACAAAGCTAGGAGCTGTGCTTTGCAGCTACAAAGCACTGTAGAGCTGCCAAGTTGATGTGAATTCTCTGTGGGATTTATAACCACAGAGTCCTTTGATTCACTCATAATAAAAAAATATTGATTAGTCTCTGCTGATCCACATGGACCATGTGGCGTGTTTATCATTTGCTATCAAGACTTGAACCTTAGCTGTTTTGGTTTTATACACCCTCACACCACTGCTGTTTTTATTCTTTGGATGTGAATGTTTTTCTAACAGTAAAAGAAGAAGAAAAAACTCTGCTTCCATCAGATGTCGTTGCACCTTCTCTTTTTCAATACAACTTTTTCACCTACCCTAAGTCCATGCAACTGTGTAGCGATTCACAATCACTAAAACAATGTGCGAACAGATTGCAGACACACTCCAGCAGTCAGTGGATCTCTGAGGCCAATAAAAGGAAGCTGGACAGGGCTGCAGATTTTCAGTAAGATTTTTAGTAAGTAAGTAGTAGGTAGTAAGTTTTGTTGTTTTTGTTTGATCAGTTTGTCAATAAGTTGCAAAAAGAAACTTGCCACAGGAAGTTGCACCGGGTTAACTGTTACCGTGACAACATGAAAAGGTCTTAGATCACAGTAAGGCAGGGCTACTCTCATAAAAAAAAAAAAAATTTAAACATACTGAGCGATGTCCCTTGCTTGAGAGGATTAATTTAGGATGTCTGTTTTATGTGCATGGGTGGATTATCTAACAGGCCTACCTGGCGCAGGGGCCCAAGGGCTCAGGGGGGCCCTAAGCCAGAGCCTCTGCGTGAGGTCACTGTTATTAACTTTGCATTTTTTTGCACTTTAGTCAAAGGGCTTAGTTACTACTTTGTTTTAGTGTTAGGTCTTAACTGAGACAAGTGAGATTCCTTACATGAACATTAAAAACAAATTAGTTTATAGGAACCCATCTCTTGCAAAAATCAGGGGATGTTCTATTTATTGCAGATATAATATTGTTAATCCCATTATTGTTCTGGCTGCGGACTGTTTGGCCGTGTGCATGGAATCTTTGAGATGAGATGTGCGGAGCAGAGCTCCCATATCAGTTTCCAGGGTGACGGAAACGAAGGTGAGTGCCACAGTGCAACTAGCTAAAGACGTTACAACTTAATATTTTTGAAGTTGAGTTTGGTTTTTATTTCGTCTGAAACAATATGTTCATGGGAATAAAAATGTAGTAAAAACGTAGCCTATACATGCCTAGTCGCAAATTAAAACCAACTTGTTCAAATAAAAATGAAATGTTAAATCATGATGTGATAGCTAGCTAACTAGAGACGTAAGTTAAGTGGCCACAGAGAAGTGGTCGCCGGGGTTCCCGACGCCATTGGCAGCCGCCCAGCTCCCCAGAGTCTCCGCTGCCCAGCGCCCCAGAGTCTCCGCTACCCAGCGCCACAGAGTCTCCGCTGCCCAGCACCACAGACCACCCTTCACCTGATCCTGTTTCCCGGTTGGCGGTTCGGCCGACTCCTGTTCCTGGTTTCCTGTTGGCAGCCCAGCCAGCTTCTGATCCTGTTCCCCATTGGAGGTCCGGCCGACTTCTGTTTCTGGTTACCTTCGCCGGCCCGGCCAACTCCTGCCTCCGGACCCGGTTGGTGAACTGGCCGACATCAGTTCCTGTTCCCGTTCTCCAGTCGGCGGCCCGGCCAGCTTCTTTTCCTGATTCCCGGTTCCCGAGTCGGCGGTTCAGCCAACGCCGGATCCAGTTCCGGAGTCAGTGGTCCGGCCGACTCCAGCCCCCCGGACCCGGTTGCTGATCTGGCCGACATCAGTTCCAGTCCCGAGTCGGTGGTCCAGCCAACGCCAGATCCAGTTCCTGAGTTGGTGGTCCGGCCAACTCCTGCTCCATGGACCCAGTTGGCGAACCGACCGACATCAGTTCCTGTTCCCCAGTCGGCAGTTCAGCCAACTCCGGATCCAGTTCCTGAGTCGGCGGTCCAGCCAACTCCGGATCCAGTTCCTGAGTCGGTGGTCCAGCCGACTCCTGCTCCCCGGACCCAGTTGGTGAACTGGCCGACATCAGTTCCTTCCTCGTCGCCGGCCTCCTGCCCGTCCTCCAGAGCGGCTCCTTCGTCGCCGCTGGCATCCTGGTTTTTCTGGGCTTTTCTTTGACTTGTACCAAAAGACTTAAAAACAGCTCTGTCATTTAACTACATTTTTGTAATTTGAAAAATGGAAATCCACTCTGGGACACTGACCAATAAGTAAGAAATTTCCTGTGCCTTTACAAACATGGTTTATCTGTGTTGTAATGATATAGCGGATCATTGCATAGATTGTTGATTTAAATCAGCAAAAGAGCTTCAGTCTTTCCAATTGACACAGTTTTCTGTTTTTGTTTGTTCTTAGAGCGACTGATGTGTCAAAATGGGCTGTCGAGGATGTCGTACATTGGCTTGTACGAAGCCCGAGTGGCCATAGAAAAATATATATATTGAGGCCACGTTTTACTACATCAAGCACTCAAAATGCTACTGTACACATCTTAATCCAAGTATACCCACAACTCATTCAACAACAGCGTTAGCTGTTGTTTGGACAATGGATATCGCCGCTGTTGTTTGAGAACCATGGACAGCTAACTGATAGTAGTAATAATTTTGTTGTTTTTGCTATTTTTCTATAGATACATAAAGCTTAAACAGAGGGGGCTAAGACTTAAGACCCCTCGTGGCACTGAGCCTGATTGCATCTCAATTGATAAATATGGGTTAGTTTACTAGATTAGGATATCACTCACCATGTGTTCACTATAGTAGAGCCTTATTAACACATGGATGCAGTGAGCTACCAAGTGCACCAACTGTACACTGACAATTAAGGACTAAACTATAAAATCAACCTTAACTTGGCATCAGTTTCTTCACCATGAAAGATTCTACGTTGAACCTACACATAGGTAGGCTATCAACACGTAACTGGGTACGTCTTAATCCAAGTATACCCACTGTGCGTAAAGACGCACACAACTCATTCTACAACACCATTAGCTATCCCCTAAATAAAAAAAGAGCTATGTGCCAGCTGTTTATATATATTTTTTATGTTTTTCTAAAACATTCAGTAACTCTTAGTCATTGTCTATGGGTTTGCTGTCTTACATTCTAAATTAATCATGTTCGTGCATTAACCATGGACCTTTACTCTAATATTTGCATTGTTTTTAACTTGCCCTAATATGCCTTCAGGGCAGAAGGCTGGAATAAGCTATGATTGTCTGGCAAGTTGTCAGAAAACGGACTGAGAAGTGGACCCTCTTTAGGTTACTGCCACAGATGATTGGGAACTAGATTCATGGATGTGGTGCATGGGATGTTTATCTATTTCTGAGAGACATTGGTGACTGTGGTGGAAATGATGTATTTCCTTGTGGAAACGTGAAAAAATAAAATGATGATACAACAAACAGTTGTCTTTTGTATATTTAATTAAGAAAAAGAATAAAGAGCAAATAATCATCGTTTAGATTTTCTCTGAAATTGAGCACATCTATAAAGTTGATGTGGACAAGAGGTTGCTGGAAGGCTTTGGAAAAGCAGCAGACAAAATTGTTGCCGAGGCCAAAAGGAGGAGGCTGGGCAAGGAGATTCTATTCCAGTACCAGAGGGCACTCCTCCGCCAGGAATGTGAGGAGACACACAAAAGGTATTTAGAACTTTATTTGAGGTTCTTCAAATAAAATTTCTTATCATTGTTATAAAAACTGATCCAAGTTAGTTTTTTTCCCTTTAGCACTCACCATCAGTGCTGCAATACTCCTGCTCCCCTACCTCTTCAACGAAAATTCAGACAGGCTCTATGTAATTGGCAAGGTAAGAGCACCACCAGTCATTCATAGGTAGGGCTCTTGTATGCCTGCCATATTTTGTTTGTTTTAATGGAATTCTGGAGTGTATTACTTCTTTGGTGTGGTTCATTTGGATATGTGAGTACAGAAATACATTAGTCCCACTCCCATCATGCCTATTGGAAATGATGGGATTTTCTTTTGCTTATGATAGTCTTGCAAAGAACTTATTTCTCATTTCCTTTTACATATTGCATACATTTTGCATATAATTGGGTGATATTCAGTGCACTTCTGGGATAGATTAGGCCTATAACCTATCGGAATGAACCACACCAAAAAAGTAATACACTCCAGAGTTTCATTAAACCAAACAAAACATGGCAAGCATGCAAGAGCTCATAATATGCAAGACTGTTGTAAGCAAAAGAGAATCCCACAATTTCCAATAGGTATGATGGTAGGCCTACTAATGTATTTCTGTTCACCCTCCAAATGCTTGACCAATGAACGACATACATCTGCAAGCATGTGGCTTTAGGTATACAATGTGTGGTCTGTTTTGTTTTTGAACAATAAGCAAATCAAAACAAGTGAAAAAAGTAATGTATCAAATATTATGGTAGTTTGGAGTGCCCACATTCTCCTTAATGGACATTATGGAACGTCATTGGGAGCTGAGTCATGGCCGAAGGCATAGCCTAGATATATCAAGTGACGCTGCAATCGTTTGCGGGAGTGCACCGGCCGGAGCCCCTGCTGTGGATCGGTGTGGCGCCGCATGTGGCTGTGAACATCCCTAGCTCTTCTGTTGCCGGTGATTCTACCTGTGCTGTCCTGGCTGCTGCATCTCGCAAGGAAGTGGTCCTGGGAGTTTTAGGCAGGTGTGGGGCAATTCAAGGGTCAGTCTGCCCTAGCAAAACAGTGCACTGACAAACCTGTGCAGAGAGGACTAAGCCCATTGTTGGCACTGGTGCGCTAGAAAATATAAAAGTGGTTCAAACGAAGTTGGTAAGTGTTATAGCTACCAAATTCTCACCAGACCTTGATGCAGAGACGTTGTCCAACTATGTTAAAAGAAAGCTTGGCCGTGATGTTAAGTGTCATTGTATTGTCACTGAAGGCTCTGTTGTGTGGTGATATTATGAGCCACGCAAGGCGGGAGTAACGGGGTCAAGCACAGCTACTGTATGTCTACACTTGGTGCAACTATGCCGATTGGTGCTACGGCCGGACAAACCACTTAAATTCTCATATGCATGTTGTATCTTACAACTGTCGGGGGCTGCGTGTTGGCAACAGTGCAGGAGACAGGGCCCGATGAATACTTGTTGACTACAAAACTGCGACATTTTATGTTTTCAAGAAACTTTTTTACCTAAACGGGATTTGGGAAAACAGGGTTGGTGAATCCACAACTGATCTTACTATGGGAATAGTGAGAAGGATAGCAGGAGGTGTGGCTATCCTATGGCACAAAAAGCTGGACTCAGTGATAAATGTCATCAGGTATGTCATCAAGTTGACTGGTGTATCACTGTACAGTTAAGGATTAATAATGAAGAGTTTATTATCCTTAATGTATATACACCTTGTGATTGTCGACAGAATGAGGATGTCTGCTTGAATAGACTTGCTTTTATAAATTCCTTTATTCATGATAATCATTCCACAAGTGTTTATGTGGTAGGTGATATGAATGCCGACCTTTCAGATAAATGTTTGCTAAACATATGTTACAGTTCTGTGACGATAACAATCTCATGTTATCCAGTCAACTGCTCTTACCTGCAGACAGCTATACTTATTTAAGTGAAGCCTGGCACACAACATCATGGCTTGACCATTGCATTAGCACTGCTGATGCCCATGCTATTCTGCAACCAATGAAAATTTTGTATGAGACATCCATGTCTGATCATGTGCCATTTGTTATGATTCTTGATGTTGATAGCCTCCCCGAGATGACTTATGAGCTTAATAGTGCCTGCAAGGCTAAATTGGACTGGGCTAAGCTCACAAATGAGGATATCTTGTCATACTATGGGAGAACCAACTTCCTCTTGAATGATGTATATCTATCCAAAGTGGCAATTATGTGTTCTGATGTAAATTGTAATTTCTCACCGTAAAGCCCTCTGTGCTATGTATGATTGTATTGTGGGAGCTGTGTATGAGGCCAGTAGATCATACTTTACTTACTCTGATAAGGCACACAACATCAAGCCAGGGTGGAATAAGCATGTGGTTGCACATCGTGCAAAAGCTAAGGAGGCATTCAGGCTTGGGTTCTGGCAGGTGGCCCAGACAGATGTGTGCAAACACAAACAAGTTATGAGAACAGATTCTATAGCTGAAAAGCTACTTTGTAACAATGTCACAGACTTCGGGAAAGAGGTTAGAGCTCTGAACAGGGACAATACATTGCTACCATGCACTATGGAGGGAGTTTCTGGAGCCGATAATATAGCTGAGTTGTGGAGGCAACATTAATCATTATTTAACTGTGTTAAAAGTAACCCCTACAATGTGGACAATATTGCTAACAGTGATACATTTCGAATTACAACCAATGAGGTCTATCAAACAATAACACAGCTATCTGATAATAAAGCAAGTGGTTCAGATCAAATCACTGCAGAGCACCTTAAGTTTGCAAGCCCAAAGGTTGCAGCTCTTCTTGCCATTTGTTTTACTGGCTTTATGACTCATGGTCTGTTGCCAGACTCTATGTTGTCCATTACTCTTGTGCCTGTCATTAAGTACAGAGCTGGCAAGGTTGGGAGCCTGGATAATTATAGGCCAATTGCACTAGCCAGTGTGGAAAGGGTTCTATTAGATCGTTTATGTGAATATATTGGTACCATAGATAACCAGTGTGGCTTCAAGGCTAAGTATGGCACTGATTTGTGTATTAATGCCCTAAACTCCTCTTTTCTAATTGGCTTTATTAATGCCTCAATGGCTTTTGACCAAGTTAATCACCAAAAGTTGTTTCTAAAATTGAGACAAAGGGGCGTGCCTGGCAGCATGATAAGAATCTTGGCATACTGGTATGCCAACCAGAGCATCTGGCTATTCTTTCTCCTAGCAGTGCTGGGTTTCAACAGCTGCTGAATATATGCTCTGATTATGGGGTCAAATATGATGTGCAATACAATGCTAAAAAGATAATAAAAAATCTACATAATATGTAGAACAAAAGGGGATAAGGACCTCAATTTTCCAGATCTAAATATAAAACAAAATACCTGGGGCACTTTATTACAGATCAAATGATGGTGACATGTACAGGTAGTGCCGTATATTAAATGCTCAAGCTAACATCTTGGCAACAAAATTCTATGTGCTCAGACTATGTTAAGATAAGTCTCTTTAGGGCATACAGCACTCTCTATACTCCCCCCTTGTGGGCCAAGTTTTAAAAAGGCTTAAGGTTGCCTATAATGACTGTATGTGGATATTACTTCAAAAACCTAGGTGGTGTAGCGCAAGAGACTTGTTCTGTAATGCAGGAGTCAACACTTTCCAGGCTCTATTGAGAAATCTGATGTACGTAGGTATGTAATTTCTTGTTGACTGAATGACTTGAACTGAACTGAACTATATCAAAAGGGAAAATGAACAAACCAACCACATTAATATGCAAAAGAAACAGCATTTAAGCTGCCACTGCAGTTAAATAAAAGTGAGAGTGCTTGAACACCACATTATATATTTAAATCACATTTACAAACATGATATGACTGTATTTGTTGTGTGTTGTTTTCATAGGTGGCGAAGGATCCTACACCTGTGCTGCTGGTAGTGGGAACCCCTTCAGTGCCGAATGTGAAATTTCCCTTCACATGGATGGAGTTGACATTGCAAAGCCAGAGTTGGTGTTGGAGTTGGTGCCCTACTGGGGATCTATTTTATCTTTGGAGTTAAAGGTGCAATATATGAGATATTGAACATTATTTTAGCAGCAAACAACTATTTGCTATGTAAAGATATAGTGGAGTAATGGCATCTTGATCAGAGAATGACGTCACACTCCTTCTGTGTGTTGTTCTCCGAGCTGCTCTGTTCTTTGTTTTGGAATCCAGTGCATGCGAGTCCCTCCGCGTTTATAAAGACACAGAGGGTAACTGCCCACTCAGCACTGTAAAAGCGAGATGGCAGACTGCAGTTCAAAGTGTTCACCTGAAGGCATTCATTCATTCAGAGCTGACTGCACTCACCACCAGAGACTCCGGTTCTTTCTGTCATTTCCCTCCAGTCTCTCTTCTTTTTCCCCTCTCCTCTCTGTACGTTCACAAAGTAAAGTTAATTTCCCCTCCAGGCAGCAGTCAACATGGACGAAGAGAGACTATACCGAGAGAGGTCGGCACCTCCGCGGCTCGCTGCTACAGACAGGTTGAGAAGCAAAAGTGTAGAAAAATCCATTTTTAAATCCCAAAAGTTTAAAAATAAACTCTGAGCTCTCCTCCTGCTGGTAAACGGCAGAATCCGGTGTGACTCCGGGTGTTAATTCCTCGAGAAGCTCCGGTTCTTCCCCCGGGTCTCTCCTCCAGAGCTCTCCAGTGCTTAGCAGCTGTCTGTCAGCGATCAGCAGATCTATCCCTCTGCTCCACCCGGTCCTCCCAACACAACCCTCTGCAAAGCCCCACGATACGTGCAAATTCTTCGCTATAGTTAAATATTTACTATTACTATTTATTTACAGACTATAGACTTATAGACTAGAGTTTTATTTTGTTTCTGTCAAGTTTGAAGTGTTTTTTACAATCTGTGATGTAAAATTTGTGTTTTTGACAATGGGGTTTGGTGGCTTTGAGATGAGCAATGCAACGGCTGTTTCTGGTCAGGGGGAGGTGTGGCCAACGTACCAATTTGTTTTGGTCTGAGATGCTGGTGCTAGTGCAACATCTTGTGGCAGTGAATATCGTATTAGTTCCAATAGGAGTCATTAAAATGGCAAATTTCTTGCTCTAAATGTTGGAAGTGAGAAATGGGGTATACCCATACTGATACACAGCCATTTTGTCAGCTGCCTGTGATTATTTTGAGAGATTATATTGTAAGTCACATACACGTATTTTTATGGAAAGTCCTCACACACAAGCACACACACGTTTTCTTAGTCAAGTCTTTTGTATTGAATTGTTGGATTAATGGATATATTGACATTATAAAATGTTTATTGTATGTATTCCTATGTAATATTTTGTATTTATTGGAATATTGAGCAACATTACACAATTTTTAATACTTTGCAAAGATGATGTGATTGTGATGTGTGTGTTCAGTGTTAGACTGCAGTGGTTTGACAGTCCTGTCTATATTTATTTGTATTGGGGCTGGGCAATAAAATTGTATTGTATATTGCTTTATCGTTTTACTCATTTCTGTTGTCCTAATTAAGGATTTCAAGCAAATTGTTATTAAAAGCAATTTTAATAAAGTAATGACAATTTACTATCGCAGTGATATGGATTATTTTCCTTTGTCTCTTCTGAGTGTTATTGTAACTAGTTTATTTTGTTTTCAGAAAGAACTATGACCTCAATGCTACAACATATAATTGAAATTAGAACCTCTATGACAGAAACAACAGACAAACAAAAACAAAACAAAAAAAATGGAACATCATAGACGACATAAAAGTAGACTTTATGACAGAACAGTTGGATTGGATTGCATTAGATTGTACAGGTTTACCTAATAAAGTGGCCTCTTAGTGTAGATGCATACACATATTCAAATAAGTTAATTACAAATACAGAATATGGCATGAGAGTTGTCAGGCTGGGATGGCAGGAAATGTTTATTTTCAGTATAAGTGAAAAAAAAGGCCTGACATAATCTGAAGCAGTTCCCTCTCCCGCTCTACAGTTGGTTTCTACCAGTCAGGCTGTAAAGTGATGAAGGCCAGAGGAGTGTGTGGGGGACAGGTGGGAGAGCAGCTGTTTCCAGCAGGTATTGAGATATCACCAAAACGAGCCAGATGGAGGATCTCAACACATTGAAAAACAACCTGTGCTTTGAACTGAAGAGGCTGGCGATGACGAACGACTCAATTAATACAAGATTCTGGTGGAGCGAAAATTAAATCACACTCTGTCTTCTCTGCTGTTTGGCCTCATTGTCACAAACTCACCACACCAATTCAAAACACAGACCCTGGCTTTTTGGATCTTTGGCTGAATGTAACTAATTTCTTATTCTACATCTTTAAATAACAGATAATGCTGCCCCTCTGAGACTTGACAGAAATCATAGTTTTTTTTTCGCAGTGATTATGAGGAGAAGTCAGAGATGTGTTCATAGGCTGAAATAATACAGGTGTAAAACTTGCTGCTGTAATGCAACAGCACTTTAGTAGAAGCATCATAACCTGACACATCTGGAACCAAGGGTTACTGTATGTTTCCTCATATACAATAAGTGTTTATTGGTTTCTGTTTTTATTTTTTTATCAGCCATGCTAGTGGTATGGCTCTGTGGATGCCAATGCCAGTCCGTCTGTTGGTCCACCACTTTGGTCCTGACAGAAATATCTCAACAACTATTAAATTGATTGCAGAGACATTTGGGACAGACATTCATGTTCCCCAGAAGATGGATCCTACTGACTTTGGGGATCACCACAATTTTCCTCCAGTGCCTGCATGGGGTTGATATTTTTTCCTTTAATGACATATCTTCAGAAGTATTTTTTAAATTTTTTGCTTTTGGTTTATGTCCCATCTCAGAATGTTAATTAGGCTACGTTCAGACTGCAGGCAAAAGTTGTCCAAATCCATTTTTTTTTCTTTTGCTCATATTTGACTGGATGCAGTCTGAGGAGGTATATGGTATGAGTATATATAGTGACTTATTTGTACATCACGTCTATAAGCATGTATGTGTGAGATATACATGAACATATACCCTATGTAGTTTACATATTTTTTCATATATTTCAGATTTATGTATGGGATTGTTCCCTGTGGAGAAATATATCATATACCTCATCAGACTGCATCCAGAAGACATTACAACTTGTTTTTAAAAAGTCTTAATCAATAATATTCTGAATTAAACACCATTTTTTCAGATCTGATGATGGAAGTAGCTAATGAGTGAGCCATCTTGCTTCCTTCTCATCTCTGTTGAGAGTTGAACATGCGCAGTACCGATCAGGCAGGATGTACGGATGAGCCAGTGACAACAGTGTTATCTTCTGGTCACAAATTCGCTGGCTTCCACTGCACATCAACTTATAAATGAAACTGTAAACGCTGACTTCAGTGGCCTCCATGTTTACTTCCGTACGACAGCGTACTGTGTGTGACATCTTTGTTATTACACTTTTGTGCATGCGGGTCAGTCCAGGACCATGACCAGTTCACAATCTGATATTGGACACATTTAAAAAATTATGTGAACTGCCAAACAAAAATATTGGATCTGGGCAATAAATCCGAATTGAGCACTATGGCTTGCAGTGTTTTATTTTTTGACCATCTCTTTACACCATCTATTCACCAAACTTAACCAGACCTTCACCAGGTCTTAACCAGACTTAATTAATTTATTTAAATTTAACAAACAATGCAGATATATAGTTAGCATATTAATCCACGTAATCCTGATGTACCTGTGTAAACCACCCTCATGTACCCAGCTCCATCTGGCACTGCTTATACGTAATTTCTTTTACCTATTTTTACTTTCACCATTAACTTACATAAGTTGTGGGAGTATTTCGTATCACAGAACCCCAAAATGTCCAGAACATCTCCATCTTCCCCTTCACACTGTGCATGATTTTCTCTGAGGCACAGTATGATAAGAGTTTATTCCACCATTGCTGTTGTGTTGGAGGTAAGTCAGACTTCCATCATAGTAAAATACATTTCTTTCATAGCAAGTAAGACAGATCTAAACCAATGCAAGACAACACATCAGAATCCCCCAAAAGAGTCCTACCTGGATCCAGCTCAATGTCTATGTATTATGTTTCTGAGTTGTTGATGTATTGATGTCCAATAGCCAGTGTTGGGCAAGCTACTTTGAAAGCATAGTTTTGCAGGTTACCAGTTACTTCACACTGGAAGAAGATGAACTACAGCTAAGCTACCCTAGGGAGAAATGTAGTTTGGTTAACTAAAGCTATTTAGAAAACATAATTCAAATGTTTGTGTTTGACATCTTTGCAGTAGAGAGTGTATACTCTTGCATTGCATAGCTCACAAGTAAAAACGTAGGTTCTGTCAGTGTCATGTATTTGCTAAGTGTGGCCATGGTTATTCTTACTGAGGCTAAGATTCGGGAGATTAATCCATGGTGACACTGTTGCTGTGTGAGCACTGAGCAATGCCCGCCCTTTTGCACGTGCACTACACAAAGGTCAAATGTGTGCTGCCTCATAAATGCATTGCCTTGGTATGCCTTCATTGCAGTCAGGATGAAAGAAAAAAGGGGGCGGGGCTGGTCAAAGGGGGTTCAATTACAGTAGAGAAGCAATTGTAAAATTATAAAATACATAATTCCACCTTTTTCAAAAATGTTTTCAGTTGCTTGGAAATGGATGAGCTGAAAATTGTGAATGGCTCACTCCTATCAGGCATTTTTCCAAAATCACTGAAAACTGCAGTCCCTTCCAAAGAAAGGCAACCTGGATCCTTCAATAATCTTCCTTTTATTGAAAACATTATTGAGAAAGCTGTTTTTATTCAACACAATAACTTTTTAAATGTAAGTGACCTTTTGGATAAATTTCAATCTGGCTTCAGGCAACATCACAGTACTGAAACCGCACTGATAAAAGGTGTTAAATGATATTCGTCTGAATATTGACTCAGATAAAACATCAGTTTTAGTGCTGCTTGACCTTTGTCAAGAAGTATTTCATGGTCCACAGTATCAGACTGGAAAAGTGGGTGGGCTTATCTGGCACAGTCCTCAGTTGGTTCACAATCATATCTCGAAGGCAGAGGCTATGTTGTTGCCACTGGTGATCATAAATCTGAGCGGATTACCATGACACGTGGAGTCCCTCAGGGTTTGATTCTTGGGCCGCTATTATTCAACCTGTACATGGTCCCTCTAGGTCAAATCATACATGACAATAACATTTCTTATCACAGCTATGCAGACACCACTCAGATTTACTTAGCTCTCTCACCAAGTGACTACGGTCCCTTAAACTCACTCTATCAATGCTTAGAGCAAGTAAATAGCTGGATGCAATTAAATTTCCTTCAATAAAATAAAGACAAGACAGAAATCATTGTATTTGGCAACAGGGAGGAAAGAATGAAAGTTATTGCTCAGCTTGATTCCAGAGCTATAAAGACGAAAACCGAAGTAAGAAATCTTGTTGTCAATAACTAAATCAGCATTTTATCATCTCAAATAGCAAGAATTAGAGGTCTCATGTCCAGAAAAGATTTAGAGAATCATGCTTTTATTTCCAGCAGGGTGGACTATTGTAACAGCCTGTCTGGTCTTCCCAAAAAGATTGGCAGCAGCATTCTGAATGAGCTGAAGTTGTCTGACAGAGTTCTAACTAGAACCAAGAGAACTGTGCATATTACTCCTGTTCTTAAATCTTTACACTGGCTTCCAGTTATAGAATAGATTTTAAAATGCTGCTGCTAGTTTATAAATCGTTCAATAACCTTGGGCCAAAATACATCTCTGATCTCCTTGAAGAATATAAACCCAGTAGGGCCCTTACATCTTTAGGAAGCAGTCAATTGGTTGTACCTCGAGTCAGAACCAAACAGGCTGAAGCTGCTTTTAGCTATTATGCTGCACACAGATGGAACCAATTTCCTGATGATCTAAAATGCGCCCCAACTTTAGCCACTTTCAAAACAAAATTAAAAACTCTGTTTTTATTTCATTGTAATTCTATTTCTCTGTAAAGCACTTTCATTAACATTTGTTGTTTTGAAATGTGTTTTATAAAGAAATTGACTTTTTTTGACGTGATAGGTCATAATTGGGTTTTTATAATCTCAAGTCTTACATTGATAATGTTCTGTTCAATTGTTAACCATTACTGGCTATTACAGTGAAACAATAACTATATATAGTTGTGATATATCATACATATTCCCTATGGTTTAATTGGAATATGTTTAAAAGACCACACACATTTGAATATTAAACCATCAATACATTTACACACCACTAATGTTTAGGTTAGTGTGGACTGCAGCAGCCAAAGGCTCAATGGCCAGAACAAATAAAAGAGGCACCTCTGTGGAGATGGAAACTCCATTAGTTACCACCTCTGCCATAGGGGCTCTATATCCAGGTCAGAAAATTATCTCCAAAATTCATCAATTTAAAAATTCCCAATAGAAGTTTTCACTGAATTCTATCAGACATTTACCAGCATCCATAGAAATTTCAATTTAGGGGTCAGATGATGCATCAATAAAACAATTTTCTTATAATATCACTACCCTGTTGTCCTCTTATGAATCCTGTTTGGTCTTCATTTATGAGAGAGTCAATTATTCTTACCAATGTGAGCACTATTATTTCGGAAAGTATCTTAGATGTTATATTTAGCAGTGAGATTACCCTGTACGAGCTACATAGCTGCTCATCCTTGCCGGGCTTTTGAAAGATATTTATTGAAGCAAGTTCTAAAGACTGATCCCTTTTTAAAGGATTCACTGAGCATAGCTGTTAGAAGGTACAAGGCGATGCATACTTGTTTTTAAAAACTTAGTTGGAAAGCCATATTTTTAGTTGGATAGCATATTTTTTGGCTACACATCTTTAGTCCTTTTAGTGGGCCTGGAGAACTTTCGTTGGTGTTGAGTGGATATTGTTGCATTTGTTCTCTGGGTTTGTGTGTTTTTGACTTTGCATTGTTTCTGTATTTGCAGTGTGTTTGCTGTTAATGTATTTGTTTTGGCTTTCTGCAGCACGTTTTTTCATTTACAGCATGTTTCCGTTGTTGTATTTGTTTTGGCTTTACCTATGTGTTTTTGAATTGGCATCGTTTCTGAAGCTGCAGCACATTTCGGCCCATTTTCCCTTGTTGGCCACTGTGGAGGTGGGGTCTACAATGACCATGACACTGGATTGATTCTAAAATCCACTCCCTAAAGAAATATGGCTCATTTGAGTTAGGGGCATAAATGTTAATTGTAGTTATCGGGATCTCAAAAATGTCACATTTTACTATAATCTTCCAACCTTTCATCATCCTATTTTACAGACTTTAAATTATATTTTCTATGAAACAGCAAAGCAACACCTATTAAGCAACCATGATTTTTAAACAGTTTTCTTTCCTAACCCTCAAAGACTGAGACTGCCGCCCGTGGCTAAAAATAACTATCGTTCTAAAATGTTTAATAACTTTTGAACTGCTAATCCTATCCATATGCTTTAAAAAGTCAGGTAAAGCGGAGTTTCTCAGCTTTTCAGTGGTATCACAAATGTCTCGTTTCGATTCAGAGGCTCCATAGTGAATGTGGCTACACCATCACATTCTGCAGCACTGATTCGTCAAGGAAACCCAACTAGTTTCTTCCTCTGAGCCAAATGGCAATGGTTGTAGACGCTTAGTCCCCCCCCCCCGTGTCCCGATTGGTTCAACATTTAAATGTCTAGGCTTACGTTTGTCCATGACACTGTCTACTCCACCGATCAACATAGGTTTTGGTCTTTTGAACCACCAATCAACATGTTTTTGGAAATTTGGATAGGGAAACCAAGATGAAGTATGTGCTGATTTGTGTGAAACAAACAGATTTGCATGACAGTACACAACACAACGCACAACCAAGATGGCAAAACGACAGTACACAACCGAGGAAGCTTTGTAAGTCATTCCTTCTAACGAGTCACTAGGTGATGTTGCGGTGGAATAATAATTCTGCTTAGAGTTTTCTAATAGATGGCCATTTACTGTAATTTTGTTATAAGGTCAAGTCAAAAAAATCTTCAATGTGCTATTAATTCTCAGTAAAAGACATGGCAAGCAGCGTGTTTGGCGTATTGCGTCATCAGGTTTGCCCTTTTTGTAGTTTGTTATAAGGTCATTAATCTAAGATGCATTGTATGGCAATTCAGTTGCTGACAATTCAGTTGCTGATCATAAGCTATGTTAGCAGGGGGATAGTGTTTGTGTCAAATCAAAAGTTTAGAAGTCTGTGTGTGAAAATGGTAGGAGGTAGGATGACAAACCCACTGGACAAATAAAATCAATAAAGCCATGCTCCTGCAGACACTGAAGCTGAAGGGTGTGTCCAGGAGGGGCCAGGCCACACCATACCCTTCCTCCATGCCATGGAGCAGAAAAGGGGCAGGGAGACACAACAGCTCAGGCCCCAGAGGAGCCAGGAGCTGGGTGGAATGGTCCTGAGGTGACACACTGTCCAGCAGCTTCCATGCTTTTCACCAAAAAGAGCCCCTGGATTACAGGGTTTTGTGGTTGTAACATACTCCTGCACACATTTTCAGACAGTTATTTAGTGACAAAGCTGTCAAGATAATCTGTCACAACAGCAATATAAATGCAGAAAAGGAGCATGCTAAGGGGAAGAAGTATGTTTGGGAAGAGCTGAAGCCTGTCAAATTCCTGTTGTATGTGGACCTTATGATTTATGTGGCACTTCTGAAATTGCCAAAAGTTAGGGACTACTGGAGGAAGGGATCACACCTAAGTGTACACTTCCTGCTTCTGTCATGACGAAGTTCATGACAATTAGCAGAACGATACACATGGGCAACCCAGAACATGACATTGAGAATGACAGGAAAAAGGGCACCCCAGACTATGATCCTTTCCACTGTCTCCAGCCGCTTTACACCACCATAAAACAGGCATACAAGGCATTGTGGCAGTCTAGGAAGCAAATTCCCATTCATGAAAAAATGGTGGCCACAAAAGCCAAAATTGGACTGAGACAATACATGGCCAAAGGCCAAACCAACAAGTGAGGTGTGAAGCTTTTTGTGCTTGCAGACTATACCAGCGATTTTGCCATTTACACTGGAGAGCTATTTCATTTCAGGGCAGGGTCTCTCACATGATGTTGTCAGAAGCCTCATCATTCTGGGGGAGAGGTTATCATTTGTATATTGATAATTTCTACACCAGCTCAAAGCATTTCAGTGACCTGTATGCCAAGGGTTTTGTGGCATGTGGTACATCCTGTGACTCACGCAAGAATATACCTAAAACAAAAACAAACACACTGACATCACAGAGCCCCTGGGGCTCGATCCAATGGATCAGAGCGCAGGAACTATTGTTTTTGAAATAGAAGGACATGTGTGCACTACCATACACCAAGCCTTTGATGAAGACACTGTCATCAGGAACATGCAGTGGGGAGGTGGCAGAAAAAAAGCATCACGACACCTTGTTGTGTGGTGGACTACAGCAAATACATGGGAGGTGTGGACCTTTCTGACCATGTGCTGCAGTATTTCTCTTTGCACAAGAGAAACTTCCCGTGGTTCTGTCTCAGTTCACAGTAAAAAAACATTCTCAGACAAAGCAAATGTAAAATTGGGACTTTAAATGAACCAGACTGAAACTTAAGGTTCTCCTGAATCAAATGATGTATGGCATGTGATGCTGACTGCTAGAATAGGTTAGAAAAACAAAATAAATACGGGAGAGTCAGACATCCCAAAAACTGTTCTAGGTCTTTGACGGTTAAAGTTCTCTAATAATATACTTTTAATAGGGCTTCTTATAGCGTTAACATTTAATGAGATTAAATTAATTTATGTAGCCATATAAGGGCAGTGAAAGTAAACATCAAAACCATTAGTGAGCTTTGTATTCCTGCTGTCCTAATATTATATAGAGAAGTATGAAGAAACCATACCATCTGTCCAGTAAGCTAGTCCCGCCCATCCCACCCACCCCTCATAACCCAATACCCATGAAATCCCTTATTAAAAACACTTCCTCAGTGTTCCTTGTGTCACCATTAACTGACTAGTGTGGTGCCCTCCTTTTTAATACTTACATTTCCTTCTATAAACAGTACATATTGTAAAAAAAAGGAACAAAAAAAAGACAAAAAACCCAAACAAACAAACAAGCACAAAAAATGAAAAACAGATACGTGTTTTCCCCATAATCATTTAGTTAGTTGTTTAAATGACTAACTTTCAGTTGGTTGAGAGGGGAAAAAAAGATATATACATATAGTTGTGTAGATTTCTATTTGGTCATGCGTATTATTATTATTTGATCATGCACAGCTTCTAGTTGTTCATTAAGATTGCAGAGAGAAATCTCGATGGAGCAGAGCTGTTTTTGGATTCCTTACATTCTATACAGTCTGTGCTGGTGGCAAGGTCCGTTTTGCTCTTCTCCATGAGATGATATAACGATTGCAAGTTGACTGATTGTGAGGCGTCCATGGTACAAGATGAACTTTGTCACCAGGTTTCACCGTGTTCCAGAGGTTTATCGCTTCTAGTAGTCTGAGCAGAATCCTTGTTGCTACTTGTTGAGAGCTCCCTCAAAGAGCAGAGCCTTTTATAAAAAAAAATCTAACTATGTATCCATTTGCTCTGGTTGTAGCGACTACAGGAAACAAACAAAAAGTCGCTGAGAGGCTGATGTCGGGCCTGATCAAGTTTGCGTGACACGCTAACCAAAAAGATTCACTGAGATCAAAAATTAGGATGAAATAAATGACTTTTATTAAAGAAAAAAAGGGTAACTCAGTATAACGTGTACAAACTATAATCACAGCGATCAAACAGAAAATAGCGGTCAACAAAAAATACAGCGACCCACTCACCCTCTCTACCTGCCGTACACAGGTACACAGGTGTCTAAATCAACTGAGATTGTCGCCGCCCATATCCATGTGACCCAATTCTCAATTATCACCATGATCCCAATAATAAACACCGATATCCCAAACACTAACAAAACTAGCATCCAATGATCAAAATTCCAAAATATAAACAATCACAAACCTATATTACAAAACTCCCTCTGGCTCCTACAATGGTCAATACCTTGTTGTAAGTGTTTCTGACTGAACTGGTTAGAGCAATGACTCTAATGAGTTCCAGTCCTGTCGTATTGTAGACTTTTCATTAAATGTGTTCTGTAGCTGCAGAAAACATCACACAAGTTACTGAAAGCAGTGCCTGATATCATAATGTGGAATTAAGTTTGTTAAATCAGTCTAGTCCTGGTGGTCCAGCGGTGGAGTCAGGCCTCACACTGATTATCTACATGAATCAAAGTCAAACATTTGGATCTTTTCACCACACCAACATTTAGTTTCATATTCTGAACACATCACCAAATCAGTGGGGGATTGAGGACTTCTGACAGGAGTGATAACGTCTTTACCTCAACTGTTTTATGAGGTCGAGCATGTGGGACATTTGAAGGCATCATGCTGAGTGCAAAGTGATAAATTATAAATGATAAGTTTTGCCTCAGGCAGGAACTCTGTTTCATTACAGAAGCTCATCCCGATTGCTGACGTTGTCCTCCCCGGAGTCCAGCTCGAGGAAATGAGCCTCAGCAGCCCAAATCATAGAACATTTTGCCACAAAAAAGTTCGGTATTAGATTTTTATTGTTCATTTCACTAATGCCACATGTGTTAGGGGAGCCAGGTCCAGCCCCTAGGATGTTGTCTGCTATGTTTTTTTCACTATTAGTGTAATTGTAATGAATATACTGATTTTCAGATGGTTGCATTGCTACAGTATATAAACCAGACAAGATGCCAAAGAGATGACAAGATGATGAAGACTGGACACCTTGCCAGAGTCCTTCAAAGCAGAAGAATCAGCCACCGCCACAGTCACCTCTGGGAAATGCATGGTTGCAAGTGGACAGAAATTGATAACTTTATAGCTTTTTCTTCTAAGGCTGATCCACTGAGTGCATTTACTGCAATCCATGATATGAAAAACAAACCTTTGACACAAACATCTGACTGTGGTGGTATGCAAGATGTTTGTGAATCAATTCCTGATGAATTGTCCTCTGATTGTGGGTATTATGAAAACTGTTGACATACATTTTTATCTAATGCTAGCCATGCTTTAGCAAGAAAGTGTCAAGCAGAAAATTAAATTACTCTACAAGACCAACACGAGCATGTGGATTCTTCAGTTTTGTTTGGCAATTATTGCATATTCTGCAACAGTGGCACAGTGAAGAAAGCTTCTGCGATAGATATAGCTTGCAGAAATTCCAATCAAATGCATCCAAAAATATTGAGAAAAAAGCTATGGAACTAGATGATGAAGATGTTGTGCAAAATCAGGGGAGTTGATCTTTTTGCTAAGGAGGTACAATTTCATGACTGCTGTCGCAAGCAGTAAAGTGAGCACGTCAGCCTGACACTACAGCTGCAGCAGCTAAATTCATTACAAAGAAGCCAATGATCAGTAAAGGTTTCACTCTGGTTATTCAAAAGAGTCAGATTGTCAAAGTTGCTTATCTTACAATTTTGTATAATGAAACCTTGACACAATTTGGAGAAGCAACTGCTGCTCCGATAACAAGCCATAACCTGAGACTAAAAATTAAATGCTGTCCTGATATCAAATATTGTATCAACTTCTCATTTTGCCAATACAAAGACACATTGTCAGTGTTTTGTAAATTCCAAGAATCTATGAAGATGACACTGATTGGGAATTAATGATTGCAGTAAAGAGATCAGCCATGATCTTCACAAAAAAATCCTAAAAGCCTTCAAAAATTCTGAATCACTCCCTTGGCCCCCCTGAGCTCATGATCTGAGGAAATCCTCACTCTATTTTTCTACTCCACCATACAAAGCATCCTGCAATATGGTGGCTCAGTCTAGATCATTGGCCTCTTGGTTCAAATAAAAACCAGGGTCCTAGGGCTCCTGGAGATCTGCTCCAAGGTGATGGGTCACTCCTTCCTTAACAGCTGCACTAAGAGTACCCTCAGACTGGCTGAGAAATTCACCCTGGACCGTTCTCATGTTCTGAGGAGTTCCACCTTCTGCCCTCGGGGAGGCACTTTAGGGTGCCAGTCTGTAGGACAAATAAGTATAAACACTCTTTTGTTCCTCACTCTATAACATTGCTCAACCAACAGAGGAACGCAAGGTGGTGAATAACCCCCCACCCCCATCCATACACCCCACACTTGGACTGTGTCCTCCCAACACATGGACTATGATCATACACCCCCAAACCCACATACACACACTCACACATGGACTATGCTTTTATGTTAGGATGTTATTTATGTTTTAGATGTCCTTTTATGCTGTGTTATGTATTGTGATGAGCAGGTGATGCAAGACAAATTTCCGTGTGAATGGACAATAAAGTGTTATCTTATCTCCCTGATCCAAATGAGGAGATTCCTTCTGAGGTTTTACAATTTGATTTAAACCTAATCTGTGGTGAGAGGAATCCATTATATTGGGAAGAAAGTCTGGCAACATCCATTTCTGAAGACATCTGCAGAGCAGTTACATCAGGTCAATGGAAGATGAAAAAACACATCTTGGTATGTATGACACTACGCCGTCTCTTCAGATCCAAGAGCATCACCACTCTGATAAATAAGCTTGGCCACTGTGAGTCATGCACATACTCAATTGAACTTGAAACAGCTCTGGAAAATTCAATAGTGAAAAGTGCTTCATTATTCAGCAACTCTGATTTTATCAGAGACAACATGATGGAGCAGTCTTCCATGGTGACTGGGACAATTTTGATCAGCTTGGGAGGCAGGGTCCATTCATACTGCTGTAGGGATCTACCTGCAAGATCTTGGTTTCTGTGCAGATTAAATTCAATTCAGTTTTATTTATATAGCGCCATATCATAACATCTCAGGGCATTTTTTCATATAGAGCAGGTCTAGACTGACTCTTTATGCAGATGCAGCAGCCTAACATCAGCACAGCCTACACGAGAGTCTAATCCTAAACAGTCAACCTACAAAAAAACAACGATAATTTAAAAGTGTTGCCACTTACTACAAAGGGAGACAATCTGAAACTGCTAACTTGGCGTCATCCAATTCAAATAACTCATCTACATCAAAATCATCAGATACTGATCGTAAAAGCAACTCTGGGGATCAGCACATCCCTGGTTTGTCAGGCTGGGTGTCTGTTACTGGCCATTCTCCAAAATGCCTCACCTCAACTGGGTATTATTCCATGATCATTGCTCCCATAACTGACAGCCAAGCTGCATCTTCTGAAGCCGAACAAGAGTACACCATCAGTACATTTGACCTAGGGGTTTGGATGAAAGCCTACCATATGGAATGAACCTGAAAAATACAAAAAAACAAAATGAGGTGTATTTGTCTAATGATAAATCAGTCATCAATGAAGCTGTAGCTAATAATGAATGAAGCTAATATACTTATTATTATTATTGAATCAAATTGAATCTTTTTCTGTGATAAAAAAAACCCTTTTATAATGGTTCTATATTGAACTATTTAGAGACGTCAGTGTGGAGACACCTACAGGACATCACCAGCTACAGGAAACCATCCCCCCACACTGGAGAACCATCAACTGGCTGAAGACCTGAATGTGTTTTACTGTTTTTAAAGCTAACATTCACACCCCTCACCTGCTCCGACTCAGACATCACACAACCAACTGCACCCCCTGCCAACATCTCACCTCTCCCCACTGACCCCCCACCTGCATTCAGGATCTGAGAAGAGGATGTGTGTCAGCTCTTTCTGATGCTACATCCACACTACTACATTTTTGTTTTAAAATGCATAACTTTTGGTATGGGGATTAGGGGATGTTCTGATTCTATCCACGAGTTATTGTGTTTGGTTATTTGAATCCATTTGATTAGGTATTGTACTTGATTTGCTAGGAAGTAGAGAGGGAAATTGATTTTTTTTTCCTGTAATGTTGAGAGTGAGATTTTAGTTTTTTTATTATTCCAATAGAAGTGGTTGGTTAGGCAGTCAAGAGATTTGAACCATTTGTCTGTTAGGGTGATGGGAAGCATAGAGAAGTCATCTTTTTTAATAGTGGGGTGTAATTGAGGTTAAAAAGGTCTGACAGCCTGGGGGAAATGTTAATATCCAAGTACTTTATTGTTTCTGTGAAAGGGAGGAGTGGGTCTTGTGTTGCAGAATCCCAAGCATCTTCAGAAAGAGGGAGTATGATTGATTTAGTCCAGTTAATTGTGTAATTTGAAATCACAGAGAAGTTGCTAATTAAATTAAGTTTTTTGTAAAGACATGAAGAGGTCTTGTAAAAACAATAATATATCATTTGCATAAAGACTAATTTTATGCTGTGAATTGCTACTCTGAATCCCTTTAATGTTATTACTCTGTTGTATTGCTGCAGCGAGGGGTTCAATGAAGATGGCAAATAAAGCAGGCAAGAGTGGGCATCCTTTACTGATTCTTCTGTGAAGTGTGAATCTCCGTGATGTGATACCATTTGTGGTTATTGTGGCCATAGGTGAGGTGTAAAGAATTTTGATCCAGTGGATGAAAAGCATCGGCAGACGGGAGCAGTTTGAATGTTTTAATTAAGACAAAAACTTACACGAAACCAGGGAAACAGACATACAGGGAACCAGGAACAGAGAGACTCAGAGAGAATGAACCAAATGGGAACAAAGCAAGAGGACCAGTGTATGTAGGGAAGTGGCTGATTAGGGAATTAGAGGCAGCTGCGCACTGGGGAGCAGGTGAGGATAATCAAAGACACATGAGGGCAGGAACTAAAGAGACGACAAGTTGACTTTCAAAATAAAACAGGAAACAGAACAAAAACCAACAGAGTATAACAATAACTGCAAATTCAGGGATCCTGGAATACCTCCGTTCAGGTGATGAAGTCATGGCCGACAGAGGCTTAACCATCAATTCAATTCAATTCAATTCAGTTTTATTTATATAGCGCCATATCATATAATCAACAAAGTTATCTCAGGGCACTTTTTCTAGTAGAGCAAGTCTAGACCGACTCTTTATATTTACAGAGACCCAACCTTTCCCACCATGAGCAAGCACTATGCGACAGTGGCAAGGAAAAACTCCCTTTTAACAGGTAGAAACCTCGAGCAGAACCAGGCTCTAGGTGGGCGGTCATCTGCCTCGACCGGTTGGGTTGAAGGGGGAGAGAGAGAGCAGGAAGAAAGAGAACATACAGCAGCACAATACAGTTTCACACAGAGATGTAACGCAATGGCCGCGGCAATGGCATGGCTGTCAACACCAACAGAAACAATACTAAGAGCAATATTACAGCAGCAGTACTAATAATAATAGCAACAGCAGCTGCAGCAGCGGGTGCAGAGGAGGAGCACGGGGGCAGCAGGCGGCCGCAACCATAGATCCAGACCCTACAGCTCCGGAGGCAGAAACACCTGCAGAAAGCAACAGAAGGAGAGAAAAAGGGGAGAGAAAGCACACAACTACGGGAAGAAGTTGAATTAGTAACAAGCATTGATGGGATATGAGGGCGTACAGATGGAGAGGAAGAGGAGAGGAGGAGGAGCTCAGTGCATCATAGGAAGTCTCCCGGCAGTCTAGGCCTATAGCAGCATAACTAAGGGGTGGCTCAGGGCTCACCTGAGTCAGCCCTACTATAAGCTTTATCAAAGAGGAAAGTCTTAAGCCTACTCTTAAATGTGAGGAGGTTGTCCGCCTCCCGTACACAAACTGGGATCTGGTTCCACAGGAGAGGAGCTTGATAGCTGAAGGCTCTGGCTCCCATTCTACTTTTAGAGACTCTAGGAACCACAAGGAACCCTGCATTCTGGGAGCGCAGTGCTCTAGTGGGGTAATAGGGTACTCTGAGCTCTTTAAGATATGATGGTGCCTGACCATTTAGGGTTTTGAAGGTGAGGAGAAGGATTTTAAATTCTATTCTGGATTTTACAGGCAGCCAGTGTAGAGAAGCTAATATTGGAGAGATATGATCTCTTTTCCTGGTTCTTGTCAGTAAAAGTGCCGCAGCATTCTGGATCAGCTGGAGAGTCTTAAGGGACTTATTGGGGCAGCCTGATAGTAGAGAGTTGCAATAGTCCAGCCTAGACGTAACAAATGCATGGACTAGTTTTTCTGCATCTGTTTGAGACAGGATGTGCCTGATTTTTGCAATGTTACGTAAATGAAAAAAGGCAGTTCTTGAGGTTTGTTTTATGTGGGAGTTAAAGGACATATCCTGATCAAAGATAACTCCAAGATTCCTTACGGTGTCGCTGGAGGCCAGGGCAATGCCATCTAGAGAAACTATATCTTTAGATAATGTGTTTCGAAGGTGTTCGGGGCCAAGTACAATAACTTCGGTTTTGTCTGAGTTTAACATCAGAAAATTGCAGGTCATCCAGGTTTTTATGTCCTTCAGGCATGCTTGAAGTTTAGCTAATTGATTAGTTTCATCTGGCTTGATCGATAAATATAATTGGGTATCATCTGCATAACAATGAAAATTTATGGAGTGCTTCCTAATAATATTGCCCAAAGGAAGCATATACAAGGTGAACAGAATTGGTCCAAGCACAGAACCTTGTGGAACTCCGTGACTAACTTTGGTGTGCATAGAGGATTCATCATTAACATGTACAAACTGATATCGATCTGATAAATAGGATTTAAACCAGCTTAGTGCGGTGCCTTTAATGCCAATTAAATGTTCTAGTCTCTGTAATAGAATGTGATGGTCAATGGTATCAAATGCGGCACTAAGATCTAATAAGACAAGTACAGAGACAAGTCCTTTGTCAGATGCAATTAGAAGGTCATTTGTAACTTTCACTAGTGCTGTCTCTGTGATATGATGCACTCTAAATCCTGACTGAAAATCCTCAAACAGCTTATTGTTGTGTAGAAAGTCACACAACTGATTGGCGACTGCTTTCTCAAGGATCTTAGAGAGAAAAGGAGGGTTAGATATAGGTCTATAGTTTGACAGAACCCCTGGATCAAGAGTGGGCTTTTTAAGAAGAGGTTTAATTACAGCTACTTTAAAGGACTGTGGCACATAGCCTTTTTAATAAGGACAGATTGATCATTTCTACTAAAGAAGTGCTAACTAAGGGTAAAACTTCTTTAAGCAGCCTAGTTGGGACGGGGTCTAAGAGACACGTTGATGGCTTAGATGAGGAAATCATGGAAGTTAGCTGATAAAGGTTGATGGGAGAAAAGCAGTCTAAATGTACATCAGGTTTTACAGTTGTTTCTAAGGTTCCTGTGTTTGAAGATAAGTCAGTACCAACTGACGGCAGGAGGTGCTGAATTTTGTCTCTAATAGTTAGAATTTTATCATTAAAGAAGCTCATGAAGTCGTTACTACTGGGGTCTATAGGAATACATGGCTCAACAGAGCTGTGACTCT
>VMKM01003735.1:0-30037 GCA_008360985.2 Macquaria ambigua | reverse complement strand
CACTTGTTGGTGCAGCAACTTAGCTTTAAATTCTTCAGTAGGCAAGCAACCCACTCTTTTCCTCTGACCCTTACAAAATAAACCTAGTTGGATGATAAAATAAACTCATTCATTACCACCATGAAATGTTCTAAATCCATATAAACTAGTCTGGTGACAAAGAGATGGCAAAAATAAGCTTGCATATTGTTGAGGCACACATTGACCTACAGGAGATAATACAATAAGTCATCAACATAGATTAGCAAGTTATGAGAATGACCAAACACAATACTGTGACACGCTGTGTTAATAATGATGGCAAACAGCATCAACCTCTTTGATCAGATAAAAAGGCGCCATCAGACATTGCAAATGTAAAACATGAGATATCTTACCAACCACAGTGGTGCCTCAAACATGAGCCAACGTTTTATATCTGTGCTTTATCTGCCAGCGGAGCAAAACTAAAACTCGAGCAACTTGTGCGATATTGCTCAGGCAAAGCAGAAAACTGCGAAGGCCTTATTCTGTACCCAGTGCCTCATTTTAGACCGGCATCATGATGATTTTTAGTTTCCTGGACAGTGTTATTTAATTTGTCAAATTGTCATTCTGAGCTAAACAACATGAAATCTGATGATGGGCTTCTGTCTGTCCCACTAGTCCAAATTCTCAGAATAATGTGAAATGTTTGGTGTAATAAAAGTCTAAAGCTACTATGCAACATTTGTACCACATTTATGAGAAGTGTTAACAGCCCAAACTGTGGCCAGGAAGAGGCATGCAGTACTTAAAGCGACTGAAGAAACTGCGCTTAAATAGATTAGAGTTTTATTCTAACCTGCTTTACTCAATGATGATCTTTAATTGTGTGTATTCCTTTTAACCAGTGCTACTTTCTTACATGTTTCTGTAAATGTCCCACGTGGTTTCCTGTAGGAAAGCACAACGATACGAACGGTGGCCTCAGCAGCAACGACCAATGAGATCCAGCGTCAGTCCAGCGGCTACGATGATCCGTGGAAGATCACGGATGAGCAGAGACAGTATTATATTAACCAGTTCAAAACCATCCAGCCGGACCTCACTGGCTTCATACCTGGTAGGAAAATACACAAAAAAAACAAGACATCTGTAAAAAGGTGGGTTGTTTTAATCATCTGTGATCTGTTTCTTTGTGTTTCAGGTTCAGCCGCAAAAGAGTTCTTCACCAAATCAAAACTACCGATTTTAGAGTTGTCACATATTTGGTGAGTCGTCACTATTCTGCCAATCTCCATCTCTGCTGTGTTTGACGGTCCTGGAGCCATTTAATCTACAATGGGGATGTCTGAATCACCAGTGCAACTAATACTGGACTTTTTGACCATCATATGAAAAATTCATCATTTTTTTTAACATGTTAGGGCAGGATGACAGTACAAATTTTCATCAGTTATCAGTAATTTACACATTTATTCAACTTGATGTGGAGAGCCATTAAATGCTATGGTGGATTGGGCAGTAATCAATCATGACAATTTTAATTATTTTGTTCACAGTGCGTAATGTAGTGCTACTGATCTACTAGTCTGTGTACCTTCTCATGAAGTGGCACAGCTGTTGATATGTGATAGGAAATGAACAAAATCAGCATTTTCTGATAAGTGAGGAGCTGTAGAAAGCAAAATTTTGGCTTTTTACTTGATAAATGTACTTTAAATGCGTATTTGAAAAAAAATTGTCGCTGCGTCTGAGCCCTAATCTACCAACCTGCTGTTGTTTTAAAGGGGGAATAACATTTTCCTGGATCCTTGCTGAGTTAATTACTGCGTATCAAAAGCCAGTCGTCAGCTCCTGTTAATAATCTTACAGGCTCATTTGTGTAGGAGCCAGCCTTCATTTTGGTCAACACAACTTGTTTTGAGCAGGACTCAGCACTGAGTGTGAACTGGACTGTATTTATCACTAAATGTTGTATTCAGCTCTAGTGTGAACATCTGAAGCAACATCTGAACTAGCAAGAGCAGACTAACCCCTTTGAATGATGTGGGGAAGGTTGAAAGACATTTTGAAAAAGCTCTCTCTGCCGTAGCTACAGTTGTCTTTGTGGCGCGTTTTGTCAGGACGGCAGACTCACTAAATGTCTGGTGTGTGTTTGAAGGGAGCTGTCAGACTTTGATAAAGACGGGGCGCTGACCCTGGATGAGTTCTGCGCTGCCTTCCACCTGGTCGTGGCCAGGAAGAACGGCTACGACCTCCCAGAGAAGCTGCCCGAGAGCCTGATGCCAAAGCTGATTGACCTGGATGACTCAGCAGGTACGCAGCCTCACTCTCTTTCTCTGTGTTGCTCCTTCACCCTAATTTCCCGACTTCAGGCCTCATAAAACCTGTAAGCTTACAGCACTGCAGCCTGCAAAACCTGTATCGCGGTAGTAGTATAGATTTACTTTCTATGATGGAGCTACTGAACGTCTCTGCTGCCCTTTTAATGTCACATATGTTCAGTAGCTGACTCCCATGTTTATTACACATTACTTTTTTAGCACATAACTTTTTAATACATTTTGGATAGTCAGAAAGACAAAATTCTTTGCAATGGAGATGATTGTTTTCTGTATTTTAAGAGAATTGTATTTTAAGAGAATAGCCATACATTATTCAACACAGGCTCTGTTGGGGGTTTCAAGTTACATGTAAATCTTTTTAGCCATGGATTGCCAGATAATAATGCTTTTGGAGTGTTTGGTTTCATTGCTGTGTGCATGCCAAAAATGTTGTTTCTGAAACTGCTAGTGTTCATTTTGATATTGTATCCCCTGAAGAGCAGGTTGAACTTGTTTGCACTACATTGTATTAGTGAACTGCTTACAGAAATTGGAAATAATCTTGTAATCTTTGAATGTGAATTAAATTAACATACGTTTTTTCCCCCTTCTTTGCCTATTATTTGCCAAATCTGCCCCTCGTGTTTAACAGTAATGAAACCCCTAAATATAGATGTATCATCTGACCAGAAAACCACATGCAGAATGAAGTCAAGCAGTATTAAGTGGCAATAATCCATATAATCGGTTTATATTTCTGAGGATTTGTTTGACTAATAAAAGCAAGCTTATGTAACTTTTGTTGAACAGCGGCCACAGACGGCAGTTACAGCAAAACTTAGTGTAACAGTGGCACAAACAGAGGAGAGTCATAAAGTTAGCGAACTGAGTAATGTCAGTTACACTACACTGGTATCTATCCTAAGTTTGCTAATTAGCTAACATTAGCCACCTTAAGCTACCTTAAGCTCATACCAGACCAGTTTAAGCTTTAAAACCCCCGAGTGAAGTGAATTGAGTGAATTTATGAGAGGAAGACTGTTATTTCTTCTTTCAAAAGTTACATAGTCTCACTGTAAAGAGACATACCAGATGTTTGGTCGATAGTATTGTTTCCCCCAGAAGAAAGAAGCCTTAAGCTTGTGAAAATGAATTCAATTCAACTTTATTTATATAGCAACATACATACAAACATGCAGCCCAAAGTGCTTCACAGTGCAAGATTAAAACAACACAGACACAAATTAAAAACAATAGATACAATCTTTGCAAGATTGAAACTTAAAACAATAAAACAATAAAATGCTGAAAATAAATAAAATAAAATAAACACCAGGGATAAAAATAATATAAAAACCAGTGATTAAAACTTAAAAAATGAGGCTGTAACATTACTCCTAATGAAAAGCCAGATTAAAAAGATAGGTCTTTTAATTTTCTTTTAAAAATACAGATTGGAGTAGATTCCTCTATTATTTTGTTTATCATCTGGACCCGTAATATTTGTGTCTTAATTTTCCATATTCAGAGGTCCCGGAGTCGACTGCTGACGTTGGATACTCGGGCTCCCCGGTGGAGGTCACCCCCAACAAATCTCCCTCCATGCCTTCACTCAACCAGGCCTGGCCGGAGATGAACCAGAGCAATGAGGTTCCAACACGCACACGACACACACACACGTTTACCTGTTGTATTTTCAAACATCCTGGAAGCTCCATGTTTGGTTGCTTTTGCCATGTTTGCGTTTGGTCCATCATGATTAATTGCTCAGGGTTAATTAGGTGAAGTTGCTTTTTATTTTCTTTATCCATCCGCCATGATTCGATTGCCACTTCATCCTCTTCATTATCAAACATAATTACTGATAATCCAGCACCTTCTTCTTCTCACTTCCTGGACTGTGACTGTGGTGGTAGCCGGCTGTTCTGTATGAGAGTCAGCGGCGTCTGTTTTGTTTCCATGCTCACTGATGATGTCGCATCGCCCTGTCGTCCGCTGATGGCCGACGATGTCGCATCACAGTAGAGGCTCGGGCTGATGATGTAAATGTGTGATGTCACTGCACTGGCTGACTGACATGTTTTTTCTCACTGTCTGTCTGTCTCCTGCAGCAGTGGGAGACGTTTAGCGAGCGCTCCTCCAGCTCACAAACTCTGACCCAATTTGACTCTAACATTGCACCAGCTGACCCTGTAAGTCAATCACTTAGTATGCATGGTTTCACCATTAATGGACAGATATTAACCATCTCTGGATCTCTCTGCATTCTCTCTCTCTGTCTCTCTCTCTGTCTCTCTCTCTGTCTCTCTCTCTGTCTCTCTCTCTCTGTCTCTCTCTCTCTGTCTCTCTCTCTGTCTCTCTCTGTCTCTCTCTCTCTGTCTCTCTCTCTCTGTCTCTCTGTCTCTCTCTCTCTGTCTCTCTCTCTCTGTCTCTCTCTCTCTGTCTCTCTCTCTCTGTCTCTCTCTCTCTGTCTCTCTCTCTCTGTCTCTCTCTATGTCTCTCTCTCTATGTCACTCTGTGCATGATGTTCTTTCAAAGTGCAGTGCAGTGATTTGGCTGGCTTAGCTTCTATTGGACATCACCTTTTCTTTCTACAGTGACATCCACCAATCACTATTGCATTTGCAGATTGTGACAGATATATTGTTCCATATATGGTCAATGCTGTAAGTACTTAAAATTGTGTAAAACTGTGTGGTTTATTGTCCAAGTCCTTTGTTAATTTTTTTTTGTCCCTTAGGCAGAATTTCTTTTCCTTGCAGCAATAACTGGCTCACGAATAGCTCTGCACAATCAATCTGGTGAAAAACTGCAGTATTGACTACCACAATTTGCTTTATTGCAAGAGTGTGCATCTTTTTTAGATTGCTTTTAGGTGCTCTGAAATTCTGGGCAGAAATCCCAGTGAAAATCACTGAGCCGAACCTGAACAATGGCATGAAACGTAAATCTTTTAAATTTTTTCCCCTCTCAGTTTGGAATGGCAAATCAATGAGCTGCTTTTACTGAAATATCACCGGTAGACGTTTTACTGAGAGGGTGTAACGTGCACAGAGGTGGAAGAAGTAAAGTACTAAAGTAAAAGTAGCTATACTGCATTATAAAAATACTCCACTACAAGTAAAAGTCCTTCATTGAAAATGTCACTTGCTTAAAAGTACATATTATTAGCAATTAGCATTAGCATTATTAGTGCTTAAAGTATCAAAAATAAGTTTTTATAATGCAGAAATATGGCTCCTGTGTGTTATACTGTTATATATTATATCATTGGATTAATATCTTATATAATCTTAATCTGCAAAGTGCAAACAACTAAAGCTGTTAAATAACTGACGTGGAGTAAAAGTATAAAGCAGCATAAAATGGAAATACTCAAGTAAAGTACAAGTGCCTCAAATTTGTACTTAACAACAGTACTTGTACAGAGTGAATGTACCGTCAGAGCCCAGTGGTATGGCTAACAGATTTAAAAGATGGTGCCTCTTATATCACAATGATATTTCAATTAAAATATTCAGAAAAAGTAATTGCAAAATTATTTTGTCGATATTATACATGTTTTCTCTTAAAGCAATGACAGTTTTAAAATTGTGAAAATGGGTCAACACTAATCTAAAAACAATCATAAAGTCGTATTTTGACTTTGTTTGCATTCGATACACAAAGCAGGGCTGTTGTGTATCGAACCAAGTCTACTGACAGATGGAGGCAAGGCCTGAGAGAGTAAACCGATAATAAAGCGTTCTTCTCCTTCTGTGAAACGTGTCTCTCTCCCTTCGTAAATCCGTCTGTCTCACCTCCTGTCCCTTTTGTCTGTCCTTCAGGACACGGCCATCGTCCACCCAGTCCCCATCCGGATGACGCCCAGTAAGATCCACATGCAGGAGATGGAGCTGAAGAGGACTGGCAGCGGTGAGACAACCTGCGGCCTTAAGGCTGGCTGTCCACATCATCATTGTGTGGGGCTTGAAATCACTTATGAATGTGGTTTAAAGATAATATGAAAGAAAAATTCAACTTGGATTAGAAGCCAAAGTCAGTATGAGAGTGCATGTTTAACGCCCCAGAACATCGTGTCCCTTGCTGAGTTTGCAATGTGGGAGAGGTAATGACAAACCAAGAGGCTGCCATTTGTTATGAGCAAACACAAACGTCGTTAAACATAATCAGTCTGGATTTTTTTTTTATTCATAAACATGCAGCGGAAATGTTTTGTGGTCAGGCTTATTAGCCGCTTCTAAAGCTGCTACTGAAGATATTTTGGGATGAAATCAGTAGTTAGACTGCTCAAGGTTCATTTTCAGTTATTGTCACCCTGTGTAATTGACTGCAGTGCACTCAACACTTTTGTCTTCCCTGTTATTTGTCAAACTTTTAGATCACAACCACCCTACCAGTCCACTGCTGGCTAAACCTCCCGAACTGTCCGAAGAAGCCAATTTACCTGCCTCCATGAAGTTTGTAGCCGCCAACACTGTAGGTGAGTAAAGGATGGGCTGCTGTGCTAGAGAGCCCATGCTTAAAAGAGTTCACTGCCGATTTAGCGTTGCACTCCTGAAATGTTGTCTGACTCATGATGGACAGTTTAAAAGAAGGATGCAGCAGAACCAGAGATATCTTCCTTTTCCAAAACCTGGCGCCTACATTACCCACAATGACCCCACCCGACACTGACTCACGTGACATCACTTGAGGCAATTTATGAGACTGTGCAGCTCCCTCTGGAGCCACAAAAGGCTTCATACAACTTTTTTAACATATGCAGTAGTACTCCTCAAGACCGGTTAAGTTCAAGAATTTCTATCTGGATTAATAAAGTTTTATCTTACCTTATCAGACTTTGATGTGTAAAATCAGTGGAGTTCTCCTCTAAGTCAGTCTTTATTCTGTAATTTAAAATTAAAAAGTGTATTTTCATCAGCTTGGCCAACGTGGGTAAATTTGCTCCTTTTTAATGTCATAAAAATGATGCTGAATATGTTTTTTGCTCACTGTACTAACTAACTTTGACCAGCTATATATATATAATATATTTCCTGTTTCTGTGCTTTGTGTTGTGAGCTGCACATTTTTGGATTATAGGTCAGTAGGTTGATCCAATGTTTATGGACTGTTTCTTTTTTGTTTTGTTTTTTTCTCGCAATGAAGGGGATGGTTACAGCAGTTCAGACTCCTTCACCTCAGACCAGGAGCCAATCACAAGACAAAGGTCGGTGGCCATCATGTGATTTAATTTTTGTTGATGATCTTTATTGTTGGGGTTTATGTTGTTTTCTTACTTTTGTTCGACAAACACTGTGGACACGTCTTTGTGTTTTGTATACACAGTTATTTCCCCATCACTAGTAGCAGTAGCAGTGGGTCTTAGTTGTGAAGGGGGCATCTGTTTAACTGTATCTTTGACCGTCTTTCCACATTGATGTATGTAAATGTTTGTGTTCAGGTCTCAGTCGGGGACGTCTCCAGAGGCTCTGAAGGTGGTGGCCCCTCCTCCCCCTCCACCCCGCCCCCACCCCTCTCACTCCCGCTCCTCGTCTCTCGACATGAACCGCACCTTCGCCGCCACATCTGCGCCAGGACAACCACAACCCTCTACGATAGCTTACCCGCCTGCTGTGCCTCCTCGACCGCTTCCCACGCAGGTAAGGAGAACTCTTCTAAGCAGCAGCGATGCATTCAGGTGCTCCTGTGCAACAAGTCAAAAGTGCATCACATTGTCATAAATCCTGCATCAAGTGTGACCCTCTCCTACCCGCTCTCCTCTCCAGACGTCAGCACCACACACCGGGCATCGTGTAGAGGCTGAGGGTGCACCGGGAGGCGGGGCGGTGCTCACCAGCACCTCCCCCCAACAGATCCCCCAGCAGCCCAATTTCGCAGACTTCAGTCAGTTTCAGGCCTTCGCTGCGTCTGAACAGCCTTCCAGCCTGCCGGAGGTCGATATGCACAGTGAGCCTGGACAGGTAGGTTGTTACCTGGAGTGTTTGAACCTCTCTTTCTAAGTAGTTGTTCATGGTAAACTTTTAACAAATAATTTCTTCTCCTCTCTCAGGCACATTGACATCTGTTGACGATGCCATTCTATGTTCAAAGCTTTCACAACAATGAGTCATGATGCAAACACTGAGCTGTTAACTGTGAAATTAGACTGTGTATCTTAACTTTATATCTACCAAACAAATAGCACTTAAGCAAGGATTCATGACACAGTCGTCTAATTCATTTTTTATTCAAATACAATTATAGGTGACGGTGTGTTCTGCCATTTATCGTTCAGCAACTACTAAAAAGAAATCTGGCAGCATCCCTGGGTGATAAACATTTGTCATTTACGTCAAACGTAATAATGGCCACAACACTCAGTGCTGCACATTGGATCCTAGTTTTTTCCTTTATGACAACAAACCTGGGCCATAATGGTCTTCAAAAAAATGACAGTTCTGATCATAATACAGTAAGTTTGATGGATGCTCACCTTCCTCACTTGTTTTTTAGTATCACACTGTAAATGTCCTGTTGGTCACACAATCTGTTGTGCATGACAAAAATGAGTTACTAAGATAAGTGTGGTGTCCACTGGTGATGACTTTGCAATTTTGTAATTATCCGTAAATATAAATCTCACCAGTTCCTCTCACAAGAGCCATAGTTCCGTAGTTGATTTCAAAGGTTTCAGTGTCTGCTGTGCTGTTTAGAGTTCAGAGTTTGACCTGTCGTGTTTTTGTGTGTCTACAGGTGGAGAAGTCATCGGAGGGAGCCGGCCCTTTGAGAACAGTCAAGAGTGATGGCCAAGCAGATGAGAGAGCCTCAGCTACTGTCAACTCTGTAAGTCAACATCGTCTGAAAATGACTCTCAAATATAAACTGAATAGATGATCAAATACTTAAAACAAATCAGTACACGACTGAACAATATCTGAGGAACTGAATGAAGGTGTCACGTTTGTCTTTGGTAATTACTGTGAATACATTGTGAGAATATTAACATTTTTATTAATGTAACAAAGCTCAAGATGAGTAGGGGCTGCAGCTAACCATTTGTTACATTTTCAACTAAGCTGCTGATTATTTACTTGATTGTTTTGCCTATAAATGACAGAAAAAGTGAAAAATGCCTCCCAGATCCCAATGTGACATCTTCAAACTGCTTGTTTTTCTATTAATCTTAAACCCAAAGATATTCAATATATTATCACATAAGACAAAGAGGAGCAGCAAATTCTCACATTTCAGATGCTGGAACCAGCATATTTACTTTAACAGTGACTCAAATTGATCCATTATCAAAAAAGTCAAATTAATAAATGAATCGACTTATCGTTTCAGCTCTAATTACATTCGATAACATAACTTTTAACTTTTAAATGACATAAAAACAGGTGAAAGCTTCATTGATGTTTTTGTTGATTTTCTCTTGGTTTCGTTTTCCCATCAGGTCAAGGGTTCGTCTGGTCCACTAGCCCCTCCTCCAAAACCTGTGCGCCGAAGGTTGAAGTCTGAAGACGAGCTTCGACCGGAGGACGAGCAACACGGTCCGCAGAAATCAAACGTCATAGCTGCCGTCCTGGCCACTCAGCCCTCTATCCCCAGGTAGAAAACATGAATGAATGGTCAACAAGACTTTGGAAGTTCCTGTTAAAAGTTATTTTTCTATATATCAAGTTTTAGTAAAAAAGTGTGTGTATTTGTGTGTTTTCAGGTCGGTAGGAAAGGACAAAAAGGCGATTCAAGCTTCAATCAGAAGAAACAAGGAGACAAACACAGTGCTGGCTCGACTTAACAGTGAGCTGCAGCAACAGCTGAAGGTATGCAGGATGTGCACTTGAATGTTTTCTTCTGTTTGTAGCAACAAAAAAAAAAGTCACTCAAAACTTGTCATTTTCCAGGACCTGCTTGAAGAGAGGATATCCCTGGAAGTCCAGCTGGAGCAGCTCAGACCTTTCTCTCATCTTTAACCAACGTGAAGAAGGAAACTCTGTACGCTGTAGTTCATCCGAAGCAAGGCTGTGGCCCTCGGCGTGACTCCTCCCCCTCCACCCGTCCCTCCTTCCTTCCACCATCTCGGCTTTCCCCAGTAGGCTCCGACCTGCTGCAGGGCGCTCCGTTAAAACTCTTACGCTCGATCACACACTTAATAATCATAAACCGGGAAGGACCTGAGGGCGAGGTCTTGCCAAGAGGAGGAGGTGACAGGAGCGTGGGGGGATTTTACAAACTGGCACTTTCAATTTTGTCTAAAGAGAGGTGAACGTGAAGACGACAGCGGACTGAGAAACGGTTAGGAGTGGCGGACAAGACGCTCCACCTGCGAGTGCGGTCTGAAGACAAACTGCTGGTGTCTGATGACTTCACTCTCTGAATGGCTGAAGTAGAAAGGCGGAGTGTGTTTGTCGTGTGCGTGTGTGACCGTTTGTGCATTTGTGTTCCTGTTTAGTGACTTACTTGAGGCTAGCACCAATATGTTCCTTCTCTCTTGGGGTACAGACTCTGCCACACCAAACTCCTATTGAAAATCAGGCGAATTTAAAGAAGCAGTTCAGTATTTTGGGAAATAAGCTTCTTCACTTTCTTTTTTTCTTAGAGTTAGATGAGAATATATATCAATCTCAAGTGCGTTCAGTACAGAGATGGAGTCTGCGATTAGCTTAGCTTAGCATAAAAACTGGATACGGGGAAACAGCTAGCCTGGCTCTTTCCAACGTTCAAAACTACAGCTACCAGCACCTCCTAAAATTCACTAATTAACACGTTGTCTCTTGTTTGTTTAATCTGTACAAAAACAGAAAAGTAAAAACAACAATTTGTGGTTTTAGGGGGAGTTAAATGCTGAAACTACTTCATCTAACTCTCAGAAAGAAAAAATATAATTGTATTTCCCAAAATGTTGAAATATTCCTTTAATTGTCTTCTCGCTTATTGGCGTACCTACTTGTCTACTGCTGTGAATACCTATTCAGAACTGGACAACAGTTGTGAAAAACGGGACTCTAAAAGCATTTCTGCTTTAAACATCATCAAAGACAGTTTGTCCACTGAACATTTGCCTCCCGCGTGTCACCATTTCAAAAACATCTGTCAAAAATAGGTCACAGAGACATGCTACAACACATATTAGAGGCTTTGAAAACATAATACAGTAATCTACGTATGCCAGTAAGCAAGGAACATAAAACATTTTTTTGAATAGAGTTTGGTGTGGTCTGTCTCTCCTTGAAACATACTGGGCTACTTCTGGACAGGACTTTGTGTGTATGTTTGTGTGAGGCCTTTTATGGCTAAATCATCATGGTGAAGGCTTTTGTGACTCATCCTGTGACAAAAATTCAGCCCACCTCCCTCTTCTCACTGCCCCTCGAAGTCTACATGTGTGTGTGCGTGTGTGTGTGATGCAGTGAATGAATGAACGAACGTGCTTTGTCCTCTTTTTTTTTTTTTTCCCTTCATGTTACACAGTGTTTGGGGTTTGATGTGACTGAATGGTTTGACTTTATGCCAAATGACTGAACTATCACTCTCTGCTCTCTCACCTCTACTTGGGCTGTGTTTTAAAAAAAAGAAAGAAAACAAAATGCAACCTTTTTCCCTTCCTACAGGTTTCTCTTGATTAGCTGTGCATCGACATTTCAGCCTTCCTTTAAACCTCCTTACTCTTGGTTGCCGTGTGTCATTTCCAGTCTTTAACTTCACCCGGATGGGGAAACCGTTTAGTCAAAACAAAGACGTTCACTTGAAGGGGTTTGAAGATATTCCAGCTGCTCGACTGCAGGAGGCGGCATTTATGAAGAATTGCGTTGCTGATCAGGGAGAAGCTTTCCTGTGATTTTCCCGGGCAGCAAACACACGTGCACAGACACAAACTGATGGTGCAGATAGAGTTGATGTTGATTTAAAAATTCAGCTGTTTTCCAATCGGGCAGTCGGCACTATGCAAGCACGGGCGATACATCTTCACAGACCAACTACACTTTGCTGTTTGTACTATGATAGTAGCAACTGTGTGAACAGTATACTCTGGTTTTTGTATCTTAGATCTTCCAAAACACCATCTACTGTATGTTTGTGATTAATTTTGCCTTTTTATTTTTTTTTTTTTGGTACTGACGAGCAGTCCGCTTCCCCCTCGCTCCCGGCTCCAGAGGGAAGTAAACTCCAGATCAGAGTTTTTATCAGGGCACTTTCACCCTAAATTTGCAAGATACGACTGGTTCTTTGCCGGTTGTAGATGAAGCTTAACAGGACTACAGACGGAGACCAGTCAACAGAACGGGAGACCTGAATGACCCAACTGCACTTTGAACTTTAACCCCCCACCCCCGCCTCCTCATTTCTTTTGTGTTTTTTTTATTTGTTAGGTCCCTCTTTGCTTTCTTTTAACCTGCATGTTGTTCTTGTCTTTCACATGTATTTAAAAAAAAAGAAGATGCTTTAAGAAGAAAAAAAGTAATGAACCACTCATTTCTTCAGTACAACCTGGAAACTATACGTTTTTATTTGCGCCAGTACCCTAAAGTACCCTGTCTTTGGTTAATTCATTTTATATATATATATCTATATATATATATATATATATATATATATATCTATATATATATATATATATATATATATATATATCTCTATTCATTCATTCATCTGATTCATATATAGCATATCTTATATCTATTCATTCATACATATATATATATATATATATATATATATATATATATATATATGAGATTATATATATATATATATATAGATATAGAGATATATATATATATATAGATATAGATATAGAGATATATATATATATAGATATAGATATAGAGATATATATATATATAGATATAGATATAGAGATATAGATATATATAGATATATCTATCTATCTATCTATCTATCTATCTATCTATCTATCTATAGATATATAGATATATAGATATATATAGATATATAGATATAAATGTTTTACCCTGGAGCTTCCTGTGTGTTTGCGAAGAATCTGTCTTCTTCTAAAGCCTTACTCCCCCGACTGGCGTTCAGGTTTCCACGGTGGCTGACTGACCTCTCTTCCTTGTTGCATCAAGGCTCGCCTTCTTTTTTCTGCTGTTGAGGACGATGATGTACTCGGTGTGTGCGTGTGTGCGTGTGTGCGTGCGTGTGTGCGAGTGTGTTATATTGTTTCCAGGCCTGGAACTAATACCATTTAAAACCCTATTAAAAACCTTCACGTGGGATTGATTTATGTTTGCTAGCACAATAGCTCCCCTCCATCCCCTGAACCCAAAAGGCAATCCAGGCAGGCAGAAGCAATCAGTCGTTAACGAAGTCTTTGATGGGATTTTGAATGCTATTTGCTCCCAGATCTGTGTTGTATATTGTATATGATACACACTTTTGGACTCATATGTAAATTTGCATTAATTGCTGACTAACAGCGAAAGAATATTCTATTTAATTCCTTCTCTCTTGGCTGTGGGATCCTAGATGTTTAACTGCATGGACGTACTGTATCTCTGCAGAGTCAACTAGCAGCTGTGTGATTTTTACACAAAAATAAAAACGGCACAATATTTTAAACTGCTGCTCTCTTTACTGACTTCTTTGTTTGAGAACTTTACCCGTATTTATCAAGAATTACACTTAAAGAACACCTACTTTTTAAGGACCAACTTTGGGGTAAAAGTAGTATTCTTTTTATGAGCAATACGGTCGTACATGAACACACGACTTCCTGCCAAAGTTAGCAGTTTTGGATGTTTTACTCAAGAGATTTATTTCTGTGCTGAGCAATATTTAAGTCAAAATGTGGTGACTGTCAAAGGTTATTTGCTTAATACTCCCACACAGTCCTGATGAAGCAGATTAGCTGAGTTTTGACTCTGAAACTTGATTTTTTTGTTTTTTAACTTTTTGTGGAACTTGTGATGTTGATGTTTTTTTTTACTAACTTAAACTTTGATTGTTGCTTATTTAGTCAAAACTATTTAATGTTATGGATGTTATATAATGTTATGTTACACTTAAAGAGTTGAAGCCGAGTTTTCAGGGGCTTGAAGAGCAGCTCTCAAGTGATCACATCATTAATCGCACTAGAGAGGAATCACCACACAATTATTCGTTCTTCAGAGTAAAGAAAAAAAAAACTTACCTTTGCGGTATATTATTTTGAAAAAGCCTGTATAGTTGACTCTTAAACACCAAAGTCAACTTACAAAAGAAGCCTGAATTCAGAAAAACTCAATAGAAATGACAAAGAAACTCAATGGGTTTGAGCAGGTTTTTATTAGATCTCTATGTATTGCTTCATAGTTATGCTGTTGTACAGAGGGGCTCAAAGAAATCCTGGACATAATCAACTCAACTTTCTCAAGTTTAATCTCTCCAATCAGCAAGTTTAACTCCAGCAAGTCAACCACTTCAACCAACTCGGATAATAGCTATCAGAGATCTGTAGAAGGGCAGATCAGGTCATTAAAGTCACCGAAGCAGCCTGAATAAACTTTAGTTTTCTACAAATCTTTGCAACAAATCAAATCTTTGTTTAATTGAACTGTTGTGGAGGAAATATCAGTTTAATCTTCATGTGTTAGAATGTAGAGAATAAACCGTCTCAGAGTCAATTACAGCAATTTAGGCTTGTAACAGAAACTTAAGCATAAGTCATGTAAGTGCTATGGAACCTTTTTGCAAAGCCCAGCTTACCTATGGTATAAGGCCTTAGATAGACACGAGGAGGCCTGTTATCTACATCTACTGAATATCTTCTCTTACAGCAGGACAAAGAGCTCTAATGTAACAATATAAATCTCTGAGGTGAAACTGTGTTGTTTGCAAAAGCAGGACTCAAAAGAGGATTTACATCGGAATCAGTGGGTTGGCTTTTTTTTCCTCCCCAGGTATGTTTATGGTCTTGGTTTCAGGTGTGTTTTGATGGATCCAGAACATTCACTTGTCAGCAGACAGTTCGGGTTGGGGCGCAAATCCATCTGGGACTTTATTTGACCACACTGGAAAAACAAAGAGAAGGAGATGAGAGATTGTCAGTGATTGGTTTATATCCTGTCTGCCTTAGAAAGTAATCTGAAGTTCATTTTCACTCCATGTGGTCCATCTGCTGTTTCTATACAAATTAAAGTCAGAGAGGACAGCAGGATTTTGGGACAGCAGAAGACCAAAGAGCCCTTAATGGACGAGACTGAATATATCTTTAAAACGCCCCTGTTATTCAGCGTTAAAGTTCTTTCTAGACCTTGGAAACAACAGACAAAAAATGAAATTGAACTCAAAGTCCAGTTACTAGCTTTTCCAGATAGTAACCCAGATTGTGAGATCGTAACTCCTCCTTGTGGAAGACCACTAGATGTGGAAAAAGCTCTGGAAAAATCTAGTAGTGGAGCTTGAAATTTCCTGTTACTATTTTCCATTTTTACAGAGAGAGGAGGGACAATCCTGAAGAGAGAATCACACAAAGTTTTCAAATAATTTACTGAAGTAAAAGCACAGGGGAGAAATACTCCATTACAAGTAAAAACCCTGCATACAGATCTTCTAAAAAATATTATGTACAAAGTGATTAGTAACTACATCGGTCAAATAAATGTAATCGTAATTGTATAATATTTCCCTCTGAAATGTTGGGGATTAAAAGCAGAAAGTCCCTCAAAATGGAAATACTCAAGTCAAGAACCAGCACCTCAAATTTGTACTAAAGAACTTAAGAACAGTATCATAAATCTGCTCAGGTACTTTTGTCCTCATTCATGTCATTAACATTATCTAGAAAATGAGAAGCTCTGAAACTAAAATTGTAGGTAACCTTGAGGATATGTGGCAGAACAAAAAAAACATACCAAACATTTATTATTCGCTTTCTTACGACGTGTGTGTGTGTGTGTGTGTGTGTGTGGTTAATATGAAGCCACAGCTAGCTTAGCTTGGCATAATAGACAGGAAACAGGGGGAAACAGCTAGCCTGCTTCTGTCAAATGGTAACAACTGCTGGGATAAGTTGCCAGGCAACCAGCGGAGATTCCGGAAGGTTACTGGTCCCGGCTAAGAAATAGTGAAGCCAGGCTAGCTTTTCCCCCCGTTTCCAGTCTCTATGCTAAGCTAAGCTAACCAGCTGCTGGCTGTATCTTCATATTTAGAGAGTGGTATCAATCTTCTCATCTAAAGCGAATATAAGTATATCCCCAAAACTATCCATTTAAATTTGGTTATTATGCTCGACACTCACACGCTGGTTTCCTTGTAGCGGTCCAGAGCCTCCTGGGCCACCACCTCAGAGAACTTGGGGTCGGTCCAGGGGATGTCGCCCGGTACGCTGATGTTCATAGGTGGAGAGTCGAAGAGCTGCACAGACACGTTGGTTTCTCCAGGCTGCTTCTTCTCCTCACCTGGCCTCTCCTCTGTGTCCCTGCAGATCACCTGCAGCACAGGGAGGGCTTCATCTTAACAGTTTAACAGCCTAAACATACCTGCATTTACATATGGGAAATACTGATACACTGTGTACTGTGCACATGCAGATATAGTGGGCAGATACTGGCTCCAATTTTGTAATTTTTATCTTTTGCCTTCAGTTATATTTTTGCTGTAACACCTACAAAAAGAAAAACTCAACCATTATAGCTTTTAAGTAATTATTAATAGCATAAAATCCAACTTGCAAGGTGGTCGTCAAGCTAAAAGTAAGGTTCAAGGTTACTTTTATTGTCTCCGGAAAGAGAAAACTGTCATAGATTAAAGGAATTACTGCGAAGAAAACAGACATGCCACAAAAAGACACTTGAATAAATTAAAAAACACACTTGCAAACACTTGAAATAACCACGCTATTCACAAAAAAAGCATGTAAACTGTTAAAAATACACGAGAGTTTGTCTTAAATTTAAAGTTTATTCTGAAAATTGACTTTTTTTTGGGGAGATTTCACATTTCTCACTATGCAGACCCTCCAAAGAGGAAAATGTAATTGTTGTTAATTTTGGGAAAATTCCATCAATCCATCACTGACTACACAACTAACATGAAATAAACGCAGGCTCATTTCTTACATCAAACCAAGTAATTTGATAGCGACATATTGATTTTGGCTACAAATTGCCCCCTTAATACGGTACGTTTTATATTTCCCTTATTTGCTTTATACCTATATGTACTGTAGCACTCATTAGAGCCTCTAACCAACGCAGACAGATGGAGAAAGACGCAGCGCTACAGTGAATGACTTTAACAAATAAATCCAGCACAGCAGGACAGCGAGCGGGTCCACATACCGTCTGAACCCGGAAGATGTCGTCCTTGGTGTTGGTGTCGTTAACCAGAGACGACACCCAGCCGAACTGCGTGTTGAGCAGGTCCAGGATGGAGGAGGTGTTGAACATCTGCTCCTCGAACGTCTTCAGGAGGGCGTTGTACTGCTGAGTGAAACGCTCGGCCATGGCCAACGCCTCCTCCAGCTGCTCCTTCAGCGGGCCCTCCAGAGGTTTCTTCCCGGAGCAGTCTATCAGGGAAACAGGTAAGGGGACGTTACATGTGTTTCATTTAGCAGCTAAAGAGCCAGATATTTCCCTCAGGAGTTGGAAGAGACCGAAAACAGAGCTGAAAGAGAGTGAATATTGGACTTATATTCCAAATTAATGATAATGTTGCTCTGTAACTGCTGGATGTGTAAATATAAGTTCAGCATATCAACTTAAAACGTGATGATATGTCAGTGTTGTGTTTACAGTTTGTTTCCGCTGACCCCAAGTGGCCAAAAAAATCTGTCATTGCAGGTTTAACATTTTTTTAAATCTCAAAACAGCCTCAAATGACATTAACATTCTTGGGTAAGCACTGTTTACTTTAATGAAGGTGAGCATCATTTCCTGTCATCTTTTCTACTGTCGGCTATCAAATAAAGGCATCATCTAGTAACTAAACTGATAATGAGATGAGGTTCTGTGATTTGAGTGATCGATCACATCCTAACTTGTTGTTCTTATCTTTGCGGTAATTAATTGGAGCGTTCCAGCTGCATAATATTGTCTAAAATCTAAAGATAGACTTTAGGCTGTAGTGTTTATACCAACAAGCTGAAGCAACCCTCTGAATGTGAAATCAATATGAACCTCTTTGTATTTCCCAAATGTCTCAAATAGATGACATGTTATTTGCTGTCAGAGGAACAAAAACATCATCAACACAAAGGAATTGATTGCATCCGCTGCCATTCATGTGAAGCCCTTCCTGTTTCCAACATTATCATAAACCCTAATTGTGTTGCTCTTATAAAAACATCTCTGGATCATCATTCAGGTCTCCATCTCTGGTTTCCTGCAGGAGGAGGCTGGACCTCACTGCACCTGCTTAACATTTTGAACAGTTATTATTAGCTGTTTTATGAGATCTGACATAATGTATTTAATTATCAAGGATATCTTTTTTTAATTTTATGTATTTTTCCCTCAGTATTGCTCCTTATTTGTTTCTTTTTGTTACACATTTTCAAACTTAACTTAACTTTCTAACTTTTGTTTTCAAAGTCTATATCATCCTCTTCATCTCTATTGTTCTATCTTTCTTGTATCCATGTTTACATTTTGGACTAATAGTATTGATCACAACAACTAAGAATAAATAAAACACTTCACCAGAGACTTTTCTTACCAATATGCTGGATGTCTTTGCATATCTGACACTCGTCGCGGAACTTGATGCAGCCGGCTGAGTTGCGGCGAATCTCCCTGCAGGTCATCCTGCCGTTGCCGAAAGGTTTGGTGATGACCACGTCCTCATTCATGCTGCCGTCTGCGACCAGACACAAACACACAGTTTGGATTTTTGTTTTTCTTTCAATTCACAACCTAGTGTTCATTCTAAGTTTACATGTCTGCTTTGAAACTGACTGAAAAACTCTGCAGCGATCACTCACAAATCCACTTGTCTCTAATCTTGAACTCAAATTTTCTGAGCATAATCTGATTTCTGGTCACATGACTACAAACGTAATTACACGTATGAGTAGCCCGGCCTGGTGCAGATGAGTGACGCTGACAGAGCAACAATATAAAACTTAACTTTAGAACCAGTTGTGCCCCACAAAAGTCTAGAAAGGTACCCAACCTTTTTCCTTAAGGGATCCCGGTTTTACCGACAACCCCCGACCCCCTCAACCACGCCTTTACCCTCGCCAGATGGAAGGCTGTCTTTAACATTACTAAATGAATAAAGATCTATACTGATTTTGACTAATTTTGTTGTTTTCTACAGAAATGAATTAAATGCTGAGACATATATCCCAAACATTTTTTTTCTTCTTAGACTTCTTAAAATCAACAGGGCCTCTGTGAAGCTTTGGTGACACCTGGTACGGGTTGGGACCCCTAGGTTGGCAACCAACTGCAGTTGCTATCAGCCAAACGTCCTGCAAACCCTGCAAAAGCTTTCTGAATACTGAGCTAAAAGTAAACAGGGCATCTGTAGCTGTGATTTAAGTACAATATGTGAGAAAACGTACCCTCATTAGGGGGCGTGTCTGCGTCAATGTCCATCATGGAGCCCATAGAACTGAAGAAGTTCCTGCCCATGCCCATCATCGGGGAGAACAAACTCTGGAAGCCGTGGAAAGGATCGTGGAATAGAGAGCGAACGCTTCTGCTCCGGCGAGTGTATGGCCCCAGGAAATTGGGAAGAAAGAACACTGGAGGGTTGTAGTGCACATTATCCGCCACCTGATCAGAGACACCAACAACACAGAGGCAGAGCTGATGAGGGTGTACCTGTTAACTTCTTTGTTCTGTGAGTGTGCTGTTGTATCCATAACACTTTTATTGACTTGTAAAAATACTTGATTGTGATTCAAGATTTATTTATATTTCTTTAACTGTTGCCATAGTTTATTATGTGTTGAGATTATCTCTATTTAAGGACTGCATGTACATTCTTTCTCTGTTATCTGGTCTTGCTTGAAAAAGAGATCTCAAAATAAATTTGATGATTTGTTTATGTCTATCAGAACATGTGATTGTGGTATCTGTTTTCTCAGTGTATCTCCTTAATGTTAAAGTTAATGTTATTGCCAAGAGAATGCAGTCATTTGACAGCCTCAGCAGGTACAGTAATACATCCATCACTCAGATAAATACAGTATGTATAAAAGCAAATGTGCGTCTCTGTGCCCAGTGTTTACATCTGTGCTCTACAGGTAAACAGTACCTTCATACTGTCTGTAAATATGCTGTCCACACCATCGGCCATCACTGTGTATTTTTCCTCCAGGTTCTTGAACTCTTTGCTCTGTCGTTCTCCCTCCTGCTCCAGGACGTCTATCTTCTCCCCGTTGATCCAGATGGAGAAGGGAGACGTTCTGTTTAGCACATCCTCCAGCTGCAGATAAAAGGAGGAAATCAGAAAATCAAACCTTAAATATCTAAACTGTTTTAGCTTGCTATCTAATCAGGAGAGTGAAAAAGAGAGAGACAGTGTTGAAGTAGGAGTGAGAAGTGTGTTTTTGCTTTTATGTTTCTGATACTGATCTTTTCTGCACCAATGTTGCCAGAGTATTTGTGCCATTAAGTATCATTAAATCTGACACTTTACATGTCACTGAAATTCCAAAGTATTTGCTATTTTTCGAAAGTATTTTAAGCTTGTCAAGAGAAGACACTCAAACTTTAATTTGAATCCAAAGACATTACTCATAATCAGTGGTGGGGTAAGTACTCAGATCCTTTACTGAAATGGAAGTACTAATACCACACTGTAAAAATACTCCATTACAAGTAAATGTCCTGCATTGAAAATGTTACTTCAGTAAAAGTATGTAAGTATAATCAGGAAAATGTACTTAAAGTATTGAAAGTAAAAGTACTCAGAAAATGCAGAAAATTATTTTCATTATGGATTAATCTGCTCATTATTTTCTCAATTAATCGATTGATTGTTTGGTTTGTAAAAAGTCTGAAAATAGTGAGATATCAGCCCCATATATACATATATACATATATATATATATATATATATATATAAAATCTAGTATGAGTATATGTACTGTATGTGTACATGGTGATGGTCTGACCTGGCGTCCCACCAGTCCAGATCCACTGCTGCAGGTCCGGGAGTAGTATTTAATGCAGGTTTTCTTCAGACAAGGCTTACACTTCTCCCACATAGACTTCATGGTCTCATTGCAGACCTCCTCCTCCTGCTCCAGCTTGGCTTCCATCTCCTGAGCTGTACGCATCGCTTCCTGCAGTGAAACACAAACAAAAATTTCAAACTGTTATTTTTGGTGGGATCCTCAGACCTTAGTGGTCATTGTTAGCTATTATTGTTGCATCATGTTTTCTAGGGATCAAATTACGTTTAAAGAGCAACTTGCAGGTTGAGTATTTTACTACATTTATACTTAATATTTCCTGGAAATGATCATTTTGGAAAGTTAATGCACGATTTAATATGTTTTACATGACATAAGGGCAGAAATTCAGTGAAAGGAACTTTTTACTAAAGCTGTTAAACTGTCAAACTCACTATTGCTACTTGATAATATCCTGTTGGCTGTTTTCTATGTCACCAAGAAAGTAGGTGCTGTTGTCAGAGCTGATCAGACAACAAAGATAATCTTTAAACAAACAATTATTTCTGCAATATTTTTTAGGAATTCAGTGCTTTTTGTCAGGAAATGGGGGAAAAAATCAAGACCTGCAAGAAAATTGTCTCCCATGTTTTGATTCTGTGTTCTGTCAGGATACTTGTCAAGCTTTTGCTCGCTTCCAGATAATATTCAATTCAATTTTCACTTGATAAAATAAAATATATAACATTTGGGGTCTTCCAGTTGCTTTGTAAGATGTATACTGTACACCATTGGATGTAGTACTTTGCAGTGACTTTAGAGTTTTATTCTGCTTTGCCAAAAAAGCATATTAACTCTCCTACAATCAGTAGACAACAAAATAAACCCATTTGTTTTCCAGTGGATCATATTTTAACACTTACTGTATCTATGTATGAAAAAGGACAATCTAATCTATTTATCTTTAGAGAATTCTATAATATTAAGAAACACTGACTCATTCTGGCATCAGTGCTGATGTTTCTACCTCTTTCTGCTCCTTGGTCTTCTCCAGGGCATCCAAAAACTTCTTGTGGTCCTCTGAAGATTTCTGCATCACACTCTTCATCTCCTTCACTCCGTTAATGGCATTTTCAATCTGTTTATCCAGATACCTCTCTCCCTGGAGAGAGAGCTCTGTAAAAAGAAATGTATCACATATTCACTGCAGGGCTGGATTCCTCTAACAGACTCCTGCATTTCTGTCCTCTTTGACCAAACTGATTGATCTGCCACATCCCCTAATGTCCATTTTAGGCATTTTCATTGAAACATGAATGGAATAACAGTCATTCTAGACCACTTTAGGGTATTTTTCTTTAATTGTGCAAAAGCTTTAGTGATTTCCAAGAAGGTGACTTGGTTTTAAAAGACCAGTTCACCCAAATTACAAAAAAATAATTATTGTGATATATAGCCATCGAGATACTCTAACTTTAGTTTGATTTGTCCTGGCTTTTGGATATTTGTCTCTGAAATTTCCATATATTATATATATAATATAATGTAGGCAAATGGTGTTTAATATGTGGTGTTATTTATTAGTCACAACAGCAGCAGTTTTATGATGAAATAATAACAAAAATGAAAAATACACAAACACAAAAAATGTTTTTTTAAGTTGGGTGAACTGACCCTTTAAAGTTTTCTGATGCGGTTGCGGTGAAACTTACGCTTAAGATCTTCTTTTGATGGAGAAAGGATACAGTTGGCTGAGGCCAGAAGAAGGGCCACCACCGCCAAAGACTTTGTCCATTTCTTCTTCATCATCATCATCATCAACGACATCCTCTCTGTCTCTCACAGGGACAACAGGAAAAACCTGGAAAAACAAAAATCAGACATAAACCTCCAGATTGAATCCAAACTCCTCTCGACTGTGTTGTAATGTTGTTGTAATGTCCCTCCACGTCCACCAGAGGGCGACATGAGCTGTAAAGAAACCAGACAGAGACCTACGCAGTACAAAATGACCACGGTTGCTCAGCAGTTTTCCACCCTTACACAGCATAACATAAAAATAACCATACTGATCAATATTAATGAATAATGCAAACTCATGCCTGCTGAATGGATCATTTTTCTCATCTCCAGTTTCATTCACTAAACCATCAGCAAGGACATTATCTCCAAACTGACCTCAGATCAGTGTTTCCTGTGACTTTGACCAACTGTGCCTTTCAAACGCATTATATAAAGAGAACAGCAGGCCCTTTCACTGTTTACCCATTTTTTTCTCTGACGTGTGCTTGGTCAGCTGCCCGTACATTCAACAATGACAGCTTCAACAGAGAGAGACTGTAGCACACAAGATAAAGACAGAGGGAGAAAGTCATCAGACAGATGGGCCGGCCGTCTCTCCTCTCTGTGCAGGTTTTACCAAGCAGTACAAATCTCTCTCTGTGGGTCTACTCTCTGTTGATTATATCTGCAGCCAGACATAATCCTCCCTTTCCTCTAAATAGACAGCATGATGATCTAAATGCACCAATCTACGTGCCATTGTCAAGCAAAGAAATGACATTATTTTAACATGCAAAAAGAATGACGAATAACACTTAGCATACATTATACACTATGGACAAAAGTTGTAAGTCTCTCTCTAAAACCATGGGTATTAGTCTGCTGCTACAACAGCCTCCACTCTTCTGGGTTCAGGGTTTCCACCAGGTTTTGGAACCTGGCCACAGGGATTTACTCCCATTCAGCCACAAGGGCATTAGTGAGGTCGGCCACTGAGGGGTGGAGGTCAGGGTCAAGGTCTTCTCAAGAAACCATTTCTTTATAGACCTCGCTTTGTCCACAGACATTCATGAAAACAAAATATATCTTATGTAACTTGGTTTTTTCAGATTACAAAGCACTTGTTCATCAGTGATGCTGCTGCTCGCCCACCATCTCCTGTTCCTATGGAAACAAGCAAAGTACAGTATGCACAGCATGTTGTTGTGCTGTGATCATATTTGGTATAAAGCTGTCCAATCAACACAAGAAGATTTATAACTTTTAATTAAACATTAATTTGTTATGACTTTTTATTGAAGCTATACTACATGTTTTTTTGGCTGCACCATTAAATCTAACTGAAATATTCTGAATGTTCTTTGCATTTTAACTAAATTTCAGCCTGTTATATTTGGTATCTTTGGAAACGTTTGGATCCCTAGTAAAATTTAAAACTGTGTGTTTGAACAATGGGTTTTCTCACCTTTGAGATAAAGCTAGTAACAACAATTATTCAGCACAATGCATGCTAAAGAGTTCTGGTGTCAATTCAATGTACTGATAGTTCTCCTCTCTACATGAGCTCATGTGTGTTTACGAGTTTAACACGAACAGTGCAGCAAACTGCAGCCGCTTACACAATGAGGTCATTATTCATGTGACAATAAAGCTCTCGCTTAATTACAGCGTGCCGGTTACTGGAAGGTTTGTAAACAGGAACTGACTGCTAACAGCGAGACATTTTTTAATGAGAAAAAAAGAAACAAAACAGAATGAGTAAACCTTGACGTGCAGAGAGGGGAAAGAATGAGCAATACACAAGAGGAGAGAAAAAAACAGACAAAGACAGAGAGCGTTAAACAGAGGAAGAGAGATGGAGAGAAAGTTAAACAAATAAAAAGGAATAGAAGAAAAGAGAGGACAAATAATTTACAATGCGGAGGTCGAGCTACATTATCTGCTAAATAGCAGCTGCAGGATCCTGGTTACACAAGTGAAAGAATGCAAACCAACCAACCGTCCTCCAGTCCAGATGTTGCTCGCAAGGTCTTCCAGAAAGTTTCAGCTTTATGCAGTGTAATACATGTAAAACATCTGTCCACTATGCTACACATAGTCTTTTCAGGCAAACACATCTGCATCAGATGTTGCGTTTGAGTGTTTTCCTTGAGTCCATATCTAAAGCTATACATAGATATCACTATAACAATACTATATTACTATTATATTATTATTGTATTTCTAGTGTTTTATGATAATAATAAATTTAATACCTTTGGGTTTTGGGACTTTTGATCAAACAAAACAAGCTATTTGAAGACGTCCCCTCTGCCTCAGGGAAACTGTGGTGAACATTTAATAGATTCATTGTGAAAATAACAAGCAGATTAATCAATAATGAAAATAATGAATCGATTAATTGATTTCTTTGCACAAATACTGCACCATTTACTGATATAGTCTGATGTACTGTAATGTATATATTATATTGTATAAATAGCTTTTTAAATGTAATTTATCTAATTCGCTATTTTATTTTCATTTAATTTGAGTAGTTATTTATCTGTTTTCTTACCTCTCAGCCCACACCTGTATCTGTGCTGCTGTAACATATGTATTTCCCTCCGGGGATCAATAAAGTCTTATTCTATCTTGTCTTTTTGAGCTGCCATGTCTATAATATCTGTTGTAGTAACATTTATACATCAGCTAATAACTACAAGTTGCTGCTCCTGCTGATGCTTGTTTTCACTATTGATTAAATCTCCTTCTGCTTCTGCGTCATTCTCTCTGTTAGAAGCTCAAACCTGCACAAACGACTTTCCCAATGCCAGAATAAGAAGGAACACTTAACTGATCTGGATCATCTGGGCTCCATTTACAACAAATGGGACACTGGCACATGTGGCCTCATTTTGGCCTCATTTTAAGTGTTTGGGGATATCCGTACCCAAAGGATTCACTTGTCATATGGTTAAGGAGAAATTAAGGTCAGTTTTAAACTAGACAATGTACAAAAAAAGAACCCAAAAGTAATTTTGGGAACTGTTAATATTGCCAAATAGCTATTTTACATTGTATGTAAATTTGGAGGATTATTGGAATATTACATGTGAATGCTGTTTAACTGCCTTTAAAATCCATCCTGCATGTATCCTCTATTCCAAGTTCACTCAATAGTTAATTGTCAAATAGCATGTTTACATTCCTAATTTGCAGTTAGCATTGAACCAAGCAAAATATGATGTCATCTACCCTAATCCAGTTGTTTTGATCCAAAGATGGAGGTCACACCCATGAGTAAGCAACACAAACAGCAGCCATAAAGTCAGCATTTCTGCAAGAAGAAAAACAACTGAAGGGATCAAAATTTAAATAAGAAATACTTTTTACTGCCGAATTACAGTTAGAAATGTTTACAATCTGATATTTCATAAGCTAAACCTGTTCAATGTTTTGAAATCTATTCTATTCTAATTTATCATAATAACACTGACAGCTTGCATATAAAGAGACAGTTTTCCTCTGAGCATCACCGAGCTGCAGACTCTTAAAAAACAAAAAAATAAATAAAGCTCCTCTGACTCACCTCTGCTTGTTTTCCTGAGACTCCAGACCGTCTGAAGCTGCTTCAGTCTCTCTGATGCCCGTATTTATACCACCGGATAACGGGGACGGTGCAGACATGTGATTCACTGATCACACATGCTGCCCGCCGCCGCTACTGTCAAGCTACCGCAATACAAAAGCTAATTTCCTGTATTACGCTTCAAAATAAATCGTTATCATGACTCTTTAAATGTTTGGGCGAAAACTGCCACAAAGGGGAAACATAACTGTGTTTTTTCATGTGTAATATATAAAAACCTCAAGTGGCATTATAAGCTTGTAAAGTTATGAAAGGAATAGTAACAGCTTCTTCTTCGCTTATCTGTGCTATAAGTTAGGTTAGCTAGCTATGTTCAGCAGCCGGTTAGCTATCGCGTTGCATAAAGACTGGAAATAGGGAGAAACAGCTAACCTAGCTCTGCCAAAAGGTAACAAAAGCAGCCTACCAGCACATTTAAAGTTCGCTAATGAACACATTATATCTTGTTTGTTTAATCTGTCCAAAAAATAAAACCGAAGTGTAAAAGGACAGCTAAATCTTTCGCTCTGAGCAGTTGCCAGGCAACCAGTGGGGACTCCAGGAAGTTACTGCGCCAAGAAATATTTGACTCTGGTTGTAAGTTGCTCTCAATGTTACACACAGAACAATTTACATGAAAGATAGAACTATTATATACATACAAAAAGGTGTAGTACTGACTACATAGTCTGCTACGTGTTAATTAGTGAGCTTTTAGAGGTGCTGGTAGGCAGATTACCTTCGGACAGAGCCAGGCTAGCTATTTTCCCCTGTTTCCAGTCTTTATGCTAAGCTAAGCTAACGGACATATTTTCCAAAACCTACTCCTTTAAATGCAGGGGGATTTTAGTGACTTTGATGACCCACATAAAAAGTTAGGGTTCTGTGGGTGTTTGAGTGCTTATGGAAAGATTTTGGGACAAATTTTCATGCAAGAAAATTATCTCACCTTAGAAAATTTGATTTAAATTTAAGTGTGGATGGCTTGTAGAGAGGGGAAACAATAGTCAAAATTAGAAAGAGGTCAGGGGAAAAAATTATGCAAATAGACTAATTTCCTTAAAACCACCCTTGGGGATCCTTATACAACTGAACAAATACAATAAAAAGATTATGTCTGCAAGTCCAGAAGAAGCAAGTTCACATTCAGTTAGTTTCATAAAGTGAAATACAAGCTCAGTTTATAACACATTAGTCCATGCAACATATTCATAATAATTAATAATCATATTTCCATTGTTGTCATGTATGAAATAACAGTTGTAGTAACATTTTATACATCTGTTGATGACTGTAAATCACAAAGAAAAAGATGCCAGCTGTAGAAATAAAAATGCTGAAAAAAGACATGTAAAGGATGGATAGCTGCTTTACAGGATAGTGACAGCTTGGGGGCATTAGAGTTAGTTAATCTACTTTTTTCTTGTTTAAATTACACGTCGTTATGAATAAACTTGTCAAACAAGATCTGGTTTTTAAATTTCACATCTCTTATGTAAAACATTGATGATAAAACAAGTCCTCACAAGACATTTGAAAAGCAGAAGTCTTTATTTCCAGTCTTGCATATTAAATAAAGAACTTGTGAAGTCCAGATGATACAAAAGAGCCTCCATATGCCTATATATCCTGAAATGTCAGTGCCAGTTTCATGTATTGTATATTATTGTAATGTACATTATCTTATTTTGTGCTTTTATTTTGAAATCCGAAAGCATTTTATTTCCGTTATGGTGTTTAAACTCTACGTGACTTGACGCTTGTGAGTCTGAAGACTTTTCCAGAAGTTTAGTAATTTATTGGCAGCAGCACACAGAGCTGCTGAGCGGAAAGACAAACATTTGATTCATCCTGAGCGTGACTCAACATTTAATAATTTCAGTTTCACATTTATCTACTTTATCTGCATATTACCAAACCACATTATATGTACAGTTTCACAACAGATTCACAGAAAAAAAAACAATACATACAACCTCTAGATAAAAACAAACATTACTAGCAAAATTCACAATACAGATAATAACACAGTTCCTACATTGATGGCATGTATTAAGCAAAACCTTAAAAACAGTGTTCATGGTAATAATTACCTTCATGCCAGATATGTCTCTCTGTGTTGTTTTAGCTACTGTTCTTAAACAATGAAATAATTATTCATCCACTTGCATTGTGTCCAGCAACTTAATCGTACTTTTCAGGCATTTGTTAATCTCCTATATAGTCATACCTTTACTTATTTGGTAGTTGTGAATTCTTCAGATACATTCAAGGATTGAGTGTTCCTTTTCATTTTCAAGGCTAAAAAAAACAGTTTTTCTTAGGTCCTGAAAAGTTGACATTTTGGAGATACATGGTTTTCACAGGACAGCGACGTTTAATGCAGAGTTGTATCCAAACAGGTCAGAGGTCACTGATGTGCTGAGCCTGCTCTAAACTGTAACTGTCCGAAAGTGTGAGGGGATTTTTGGGAATTTAAAACAGCAAAAGGAGGAGCACAAAGGGGTCAAAACACACACACACACACACACACACACACACACACACACACACACACACAGAGTCAAGCGGCTGTCAAATCATGTATTATTAATACTGAACTCTCTTTACACAAAACAGTAATCCTTTAATCCTAATAAACAACAAGTGACGACTGTGTCATCTCAGGGGATGGATGTTCCAGTAAATCACTCACACACACACACACACACACACACACACACACATTCCTTAGCTCTGTGTCAGCAGCAGTCATCTCTCTGCAGAGATGTAATGCTGTTTAATGGCTCACCAGCAGATGTTTGCATTGTGTCCATATTAAAACGTGTGATATTTGTTGTTAAGTTTGAACACGACACCTTGACAAAGGCTCTGGTATCTCTAATGCACGCTGGAATCTTAATGAATAAAGACTTTTAAACTCTCCACCTGTTAAAACTGTTGGGGCCTTGCATGATTTCACAACTGGTAACATACCGACATGCAGCTCAGCAGTTAACATCCAAATCTATCTATCTATCTATCTATCTATCTATCTATCTATCTATCTATCTATCTATCTATCTATCTATCTATCTATCTATCTATCTATCTATCTATCTATCTATCTATCTCACAGATAAGAACCAGAAATGCTGTGAACCAATAGGCCTACATTTTTGCTATTTTTGTATAGAGTAAATCCAAGTGCACAAAATTAAAGTAATTCCAGTAATGCAATACAAAACAACTATACATATTCACCATACATACTTGTGTAGGAGAGCTACAGATATAGAAATACAACAGTGCTAGTCAACCCTGCCT
>VMKM01003734.1:0-30058 GCA_008360985.2 Macquaria ambigua | reverse complement strand
ATATTAATAAATTATGTTGTGTTTGCTAATGTTAATACATGTCAAAAAGTTTACAAGCTATATGATTTTAATATATGGCTTAAAGCTGGAGTGCAGGACTATTCCATATAAACAGGCGTCCGTTACATTCAAGTTGTTGCCAGACAAGTTCACAAAGTGCTGATTGAGCCTATCACCCCCAGGTAAATCTCTGTGTGTGTCGCAGTTTACCGGAGTTTTTAAATCTGGTGTCTGTGGCGACATTCCCACGCTGGAGCACCGGTAGTAAAACCAGAGCCATGTAGAGAGATTTGCATCAACAGAAGTTCAAAAAGCTTGATGGTCACATGATTCATGTAGACTTCAGATAGTTCTCTCTACATGGCTCTGGTTTGCCAGAGCTGAGGGAGCAACTGTAGAGACAGAGTAGCTACAGCAACTAGGAGTCTGGAGTTAAAACCTAAGAAGCTCCAAGAAAAGTTTCTGATGCTCCAGATAAAAAAGAAACTCAGCATTCAGAGGAAGGATTACTGTCAAAAAAAAGAAAGCGACCGACAACAAAGACAAACAGGAATAACCATTGGTGGATCTTATCCTCGTTGGAGAGGCTGAAAGAAGAGCAGGGACTAAGGGCAGACAGGTTGTGGCCTTACTGCTCTTGGACAGGTTGGTCTTTGTAAAATATTTGGAGTAGGCTGTGTAGCTATTACATTTACTCTACCTAAATAACGGATTATTGTGTTGAAATTGTGGAAATTTGAGCAAGCTCCCCTGTAGGCATTCATCATGAGCACACATCCACAATGTTTGTGTAATTCCTCTCACTGCCAGAAGGGGGAGACAAAAGTTTAGCACTTCAGCTTTAATCTGCATAATATAAGTGCTGGGTTGCTAAAGACCCAAGGTATGCATGACTGTTTGAAAAGACATCCATGCATTTAAGGGTTAATCTGTGTGATGAGATTATATTTGGTGCATAGAGCTGCTACTATGCACATTCAAGATTCATATCCAACACATGACTCAAAAGTTAAAAATCAAACTAGGCTTCTTGTATAGAATTAAAGGATGTCTGTCTTCTTCCAACCGTAAAACTATTGTGCAGTCAACCTTCATGTCTGTCCTTGACTATGGAGACATCCTGTATTGTCATGCTACCCCATCAACACTTCAGCAGTTAAACCCTGTGTATCATAGTGCACTACGCTTCATAACAAATGACAAATGTCATACTCATCATTGTTCTCTGTATCACACAGTTGGATGGACTTCCTTACAGTCAAGAAGAAATAGCCATCTCATGTTATTCATTTATAAAGCTTCAAAACTACCTCACATCTCTCATCTCATTTAAATCCAGCAACTACAGTACACGATCCAGTAACTCCTTAACCTCAGACGTCCCTCATGTCACACTTATGTTGGCAACTGCTTTCAGGTATTATGCACCTTTTGAACGGAATGATCTGCAGTCTTACATCCCCCCTTGGTTGTTTTAAAGATGTATTATCTGATGTTTTTTATGATTCTTGTAACTGTTTTGATTAATTCCTTATTTATTGTGTTGTGTTGTTTCTGTTTGCTGATTGTTTTCTTGTGGATGTTTCTTGTTCTCAGGTCTCCCTTGAACAAGAGATCGACCGCTTGCTGTCTGAAAGCACCTTAATGCTGACAGCTCTTCTTGTTGTTAGTATGCAGTACATTAATATACTACACCTTTTTACTGACAGGAAATAGTCAAATTTGTCAATCACACTGCAAGTCTGGAAAACCGCTGCCAAATGCAAATTTTAAAACTTTAAAAGTAATTATAATTTTTAAGGATTAATCACTCCAGAGATTAAGTCTCAACTTTCAGACATTGAATGAATCTTCAGAGGGATTGATTACATTTTGCTTTTGAGATGTTGCAGTCATCTCACCACTGTCCACATTTTGAGCACATTTTTTTCCAGCTGTGAGCATCTTCACTGTTTCTGCTGCAGTGTTGCATCATCAGACGATGAAGTCCATCAACACCACACTCAAACATGCAGAGATTTTAGTTTGCTGGTTGACATTTTTAACCACTATCATTTGATCATTTTTACAGTGTAAATTCACTAGACAGTGAACCTGCGACAGTTCAACTCATCAACACTTAGCCAACATCAACAAGTGGAACTGACATAAAGCTGCTGGATGAGTGTTACAGAAAAGAATGGGAACCACACATATGGTCACATATACTGTACACACGTCACATATACAAAAACACAACACAGTTACGCACATACGTCACATGTACACACATACGTCACATATACACACATACATACACACATTTGTCCAAATATTGCTTTGAAGGCTAACACTGAAAGTCAGATATCATGACCAGAACAGTCAGTAGACACAAGACGATATTCTACTTTCAGGTATCAACTCTACTGTATATAACAACACTGGTGTTATATATTCACTCAACACATACAGAAACACAGACAAATGATAAAAACTGGTGTTACATGTTCACTCACCAATTAACAGACAAAAGTGCGCAGCAAAGGAAAACAGTCACAGAAAGTTACTGCGAAGTTTGAACAGTCGACTGAACCAACAGTAAAACACATAAAAACACATTGTCTGCTGGTACTGAAGTCATTTCACTGTTATCTATCAATCACTATTCTCTATCAATCACTATTCTCTATCAATCACTATTCTCTATCAATCATTGTTATCTATCAGTCGAGGAAGAGAGGGGAAGAAGAGGAAGACCCTAGTGTCTAGTGAAAGAGTGAAAACACTCATCATAGAAAACTCTACTGTGATTGGCACATTGCGGCTTGTGGAATGTGGGACTTGCGCTAAGTAATGCTATGTACTAACTTGCCAATAATCAGAACGTTTGTTGTAGCACGTCAACCTTTTTTTAATGTTCCGCCCCATCCAGGCTGTGATTGGTTGCTTCACGAAAAGTGACACTGACGAGCGCATCGACTTTATGAAAAGTTGAACTTGTTTCAACAAAAGGCACCCGAGATAGCTAAATAGCCAGCCAAACCCAAACCATGCTTATCTTATCCCTGTTGTCTTCTGTTTTACAGGCAGACGACGCATCTCTCCAGCTCGTTTTTGTATAATGAGCTGCTCGAGCGGCCCACACAGCGACTGGCTCACTGGGATTTCTCCCGGCGTTCCCAATGGCCAATCTGACTAAGTTTTGAACGATTAGTAGTGGGCAGCAGGTGGTGGGGGATGTTATGGTTGGTTGTCAACTTCACTCGCACGCTGTGCTCCTAAATTATTTTTCCAGTTTGCACATACCTAATTTTAGGCGGAGAGCCCTGCTGTTATCTATCAATCACTATTCTCTATCAATCACTATTCTCTATCAGTCACTGTTATCTATCAGTCACTGTTATCTATCAGTCACTGTTATCTATCACTCATTGTTTTCTATCAATCACTATTATATAATCTAGACATTTATATAAACAACATAATTCATTTTGTCTAGATCAATAACAGCTAACATCTACCTGTGATGGGGGTCTGGATCAAGTTGAGATTAGAACTACCTGTCTCTTGGGTCTGGACTGGTTTAGGATTAGACCTACCTGTGTAGGGGATTTGGGCCGTGGTGGTCCTGGTGAGACGGGGCGAAGCATGTGATTGGAGCTGTTGTCTGGACTCTCAGGTGGGCTCTCATCTTCTGGTGGTGATGGGGTTCTAGCAAGTCGCAGAGGTCCTGAATCACTGAGGAACGAGACAGAAACCACATGATCATATGACATCAGAGTCTTCTGTTTGGCTGGCCATTGTCAGATGTTACAAACAAACATGTATCAAAGTGGACTTGGTATAACTGGGTTAATTATCTAACTTTCCCCATTCTGCAGTTTGTGTCATTTTATTTGAATGAACAGAGTTTTTAAATGTCCAACAGACAGAATCTTAACATTGTTTATGGAAACATGAACTGGACAGAAAACCTTTCTGTGATTTTGTAGTTTTCAACGGTAAATCTAACAGGCTCGCCTCAGTAAATGGTGATTATATGTACAAAACAACTAAAACTGGTCCCTTTATGACAAAGTCACAGTTACACTCAATCACATGAAGAACAACATGAGTTGGCAAACATAAATGTTTCATACACACATTGCTGTCATCATTCACATCCTCTCTGATTATTGAACTCCTGAGTTTTTTTGATGTATTTAAGACTGATGCCCACAGTGAAAACTCATACTGACCTCGGTGCTCCTTGGATGGTGAACATTTTGTCAGAATGCTGCTCACCCAGTTTGGTCATCACTTCATACAGCTGCCTACATACCTGGAGGGTTAGACAAAAATCAAAAGTTATTTTTCAGTTTTATCATTCTATAATAAAAACCATAAAGTCCAATAACAATCCCCCCCCTCACCAGAGAGATCTCGCGGTGAAATTTGGCCTCCAGATTTGTCACACTCTTAAAGGTGCTGATGTAGAAGCCAACCCGGCTGCAGAGTAGAAAGAGAAAAGTTGATTGAGTTGGTGATTGCTGGAGATTCTTAATCAGTGTGTCATTGTTCTTCTCTAGATTATTAAAACATTGTTTAATAAACTCATCTGCTTCTTGAACGTTTCCTCAGTGGCTCTCCACACTTTTTACAACAGATGAAGTGTCAATAGTATAGATAGAAGCAGTGCTGGAAAGTCTTCTTTGGAAAGTCAGTCAGCTCATAAACATCTAAGGACGACTGAACATTGAGAGAATAAGGAACCAGAAAAAATGTCTATGGTCATTACCTGAAGCTTCTGCAGGTTCTGCATGTTATTTCTACCATTTTTGATCCAAGCCAATCAAAGATCTTTGACTTTCAATAAAATGTTGGGACTTTAATTGTACCATCAGTGTTACTAGAAGCTGACTCAGGTTTATTATCAGTGAGGACTGTTTGAATCAGTCACATACTGAGATCAGAGTCACGTTTCTGTTTCAACTATGAGAATCATTCAGCCTCTGCTGCTTTACAGCAAAGTGCAGCTTGAAGGCATCAAACGCAAAGAGGACGACGCTCTGCTGCTGTTACACACAGTTAGTTACACACAGTTACACTCAATCACAGTTACACTCAGTTACACACTGTTACACTCATTTACACACGTAATCAAACTCTACACAATGTAGTGTTCACTGATCACTTCCTGTTCAACAGTAACAAACCATAATATAGTGCTGGCAATCAGGTGTATGTGTGATTTGACTCACCTGTCCCAGAGAGTCGGCAGTTCATCCTGCAGACCAACGTTGAACTCATCAAACACCTTCTGAGCCTTTTTCAACTCTTCTTCAGCCTTAAAAAAAAACCCGTTTAACAAAATTTACTTTATATAAACATCTGTGCAGGTAACATGTAACACCTGAACAGGTAATATATAACACCTGAATTAATAACACCTAAACAGGTAACAAATAACACCTGGACAGGTAACACACAACACCTGAGAAGTTAACACCTGAACATATAACATCTAAACAGGTAACATGTGACACCTGAACAGGTAACATTATTATTATTATTATTATTATTATTATTATTACTACTACTTTATTTGACAGTGACATTATATATTAATAACATTTCTGAAAATGTGGCAGAGTTAGCTAGAAAGGTTAATTTTCATCTGCAGTCCCCTGGCAGGCAATGGTTTAGCACAGATGTTAAGAACAAAATCATTGAAAATACTATCAACAATAAAGCCGAGAAAAATATGCAGATATAAATAGAGCCTGCACTACATAGAGACAAGAGAGACAGCTCTTATGACACACAGAATCAACAATAGCATGACAACACAATGTTAGGCCTGAGGCCTGTACTACGAAGCAAGTTCAACATACCCAGGATATCTTTTCGTTATCTGGCTTCACTGAGCCTAACAACAGCGATCCCGCTAAGCGGTCACACGACACTGGTTATCAACTCAGTAAATCAACCCAGGGTTTCCCAATCTAGCCATGAGCGCGTTCACATGAAAGAGGCGGTGTTTGCAGCATATGACCAATCACAAACATGACAGGTGTGCTGGCAGCAGAGCGGCATACTTTACCAACGAAGACCAAACTGTAATATTAGAGAAATACGAAGAATTTAAACATCATTCAGGCTAAAAGCAACACAGCTGCAGCTGCTGAATGCAGGAAAGACAGCTGGCAAAAAACCAGACTGTGTGAATGCGTAAATTAACAGGCTTATAATATCACTGCCCCGTCAGTAGTATCCCATTAAGTTAATATGTTGCTTAGATGTTCTTATGGAGTGTGTGACAATTTTAGCCTGATTCTTTCAGCTGTAACCACGGCGGTGTCAAACGGAGCAAAAAATAAATATAAAAACATAATTTAGAGGTAAATAGGCTTACATTCATATCTTATGAGTACAAAGCTTTAGTGCTTCAGTCAGTCTCTGTTGTAGGATGACACAGATAAGTCGGTCAATCCGACGAGAAACTATCTCATATAAAAAGAGTTCCTCTCATGATCCACGTACCGAGCTCCACTTATTTTCTACTGGTGATGCCATTTTCCAAGAGAACTGATTGGTCAATAGGCGGGGCTTTTGTACGCGTTGATCTGTTATCTTGAACATAACCTGCTCCGGAGCAGGTTAGGTGTGCAGCATAAGTTACCGTGGCGATTTACCCCAGTAAGAAGTGAACCACCGTCGTAGTACTGAAAACCCAGAGTTGAACCTGAAGTTATCTCGCTAACCGCAAATCCCGCTTCGTAGTACAGGCTTCTGGTGAAGTGTGGATATTATGTACAGAGGATAAGCAGGAGCAGCTCTTACACTAAGCATAATAATGATAAATAAGACAACAACCCAAAAACACCTCACTGTTCTAGTGTTCACAAATTTGATTTCTAATAAACCAGGCTCTTAATGTTGTGGAGAAGGAATGATAGTTGGCACAATTTCTTATGTGTTGTGGTAAATTGTTTCAATCCTGGGAGGCTCTGACAGAAAAAGCAGATTGGCCCAAACTACTTTGTCTTCTAGGAGTAAGACATCTCCTCTAGTTGTTGCTGTAGTAGATCAGCTGGTTTTTAATGTGATGTAAGTACAGTGGTGGAGGAGCCATATTGTGTAATACCTTGAAAACAAGACACAGTCTACTGTATAACCATGTTTTCCCATCTTAGTAAGCTGTGCTTTTTCAAAATAGTGCAATGATGGTATGCTTGTGGCTTCTTGTCTAGAGTTTTTGTTTGTACAGGGATTAAATTGGCTTTAGTGTGGTTTTATTGACATGTCAGACAGTGCGTGATGTGTGGGAGGATCAATGTGTTCATGAACATTTTGGCTGCATTAGTGGACATGCAATTCCTTGTGAATTTGAAATTGGCCAGATTGAGTCTAACATTTCTTGCAACTTTTTTTATGTGTGATGTGAAAGACAGATTTAAGTCAATAGTGTGGTTGGACCACTGGTTGAATTGAATGTATTAGCAGAGTTTGGAGAAGTTTCCATGGCTTATTTGTGCTTTTAAATTCTCCCAGCATCTGTGTTCCTCCTGCTGGACTAGGGTGCTGGACTCCGTGTCGATCCGTTATTGTGGACCTGGCCATCAGATAGCACCGCCGGCGTTCGCGTCTCCACTGCTGGTGCCGGAGTCCCGGACCTGTCCAGCAGGCGTCCACCATGAGCGGTAGTCATGTCATCATCCAGCATGGCCGTGGGTTTCACAGCAGAACCCGGACAGCAGACGCAGAGAGGAAGGTTATATTGGTGTACATGTATACTTGGAATTTCTTTCAATTCCACAGTGCATAGCTGTGGAATTGGATTGTCACTCCTATCTGTGTAGCTGGGAGTGAAAGCCAATTAATATTGGTAATTGAGCTGGCACACAGAAGTAACAAGCAAATTATTATGATGAGCTTGTCCCTTCGCCGTTTGGTTGCAACTTTGTTCCGTTTCTTGTTGATCCAATTGTACCAGGATGGGTACATGAAGGTTTCCAACAACCATGTTTCCTGAGTCCAATAAGCATGGCTTCACCATCCAGTCAGGTCAGTAGCTCATGCTTGCATTGTTTTTTCATTTAGACATGTTTCTGATAGTATTGTTCACAGAGATTGAGTATGAGTCCGTAGACAAGGAGAGCTGTCAGACCTTGCGATGTGCCTACTGCCATGTGGATCACAGGTAACATGCAACACCTGAACAGGTAAGATATAACACCTGAGCAGATAACATGTAACACCTGAACAGGTAAGATATAACACCTGAACAGGTAACATATAACACCTGAACAAACAACATGTAACACCTGAACAAATATCATATAACACAGGTTATATAATACATATAATTATATATATGACATATAATTATATCATTATGTGTCACCTGTACAGGTGGTATATAACACTGACCTTTAACTTCTTAATTTCTAACCTCCATCATGTTTAATCACAGATGTGTGGACTCACTTTCATCATCTTGCGGTCATTTTTCATCCCTGACACCTGCAGAGTTTCAACATGATGTCGAGCACTGTCATAGTCGATGAGTTTCCGATTTCTTTTGGCGACACGAGTCTGAAATGTCACAAAGTTTCAGTTCTTAGTTTCTGTATTAACACTGTAAAAGATGTTTTAATTGAAAGACAAACTGTTTTTTACTTTGAGGTCTGGAAACTGTTGCAGGTACGCATCCAGGTTCAGCAGCGTTGAGTCCACCAGTTTGTTATGGAAGTCTTCCCACAATGCATCACAGTCCTGCAGGAAACACACAACAACTCATGTTGTCACAGCAACAAGTCAAAACTTTTAAATGATTCTGTACGATCTCTGCCAGGGGTCAGCATGCCTAGGTCCCTGCCTTTGCCTGCCGTTTAGCTAACAATGTCTCAACCCAAAAGCAGACGAGCTCCATTCCCAGATCTCACTCCAGGACAGGGCCGTGGTCTCCCTGTTCCAGGCAAGGTGCTGCTGCTGATTCATGTGGGGTCTGAGAATCACTGTAAGTCAGGCACTTGGGACCAATTTGCCTTGGGAGACCCTACTAGAAGCTGTTGCCCCCGACAACACAGATTCTCCTCCAACACAATAAATTCACGATTCTCAGAGGGAAAAATTATACAATTTTCTGTATGTGTGATGTGTTCGGGTGTCGTCCTATAATCTATGTGTGATGCGTTCAGGTGTCATGCTGTCATGCTTGTGTGATGCCTTCAGGTGTTGTCCCATCATGTTTGTCTGATGCGTTCAGGTGTTGTCCTGTCTTCTTTGTGTGGTGCATTCAGGTGTCGTCCTGTCATGTGAGTGTTTTCATGACTCTGACCTTGCCAATGACCATTACGTCATCTTTTCCATGCCAGTCTGGTTCATAGACTTCATGCAGAGACTGTGTCAGGTTGATGGAGGCCTGCTGCATCCCTGCAGTAACAAAAACACAGTCAGCTGATGGACGTTGTCATGATGACCTTTAACTTTTTTCATGCACATTTAAAGTGTATGAAACCGGTCAAAAACTTTAATGTACTTAAGACTAATTTTGTACCAGCAGTATGAAGAGTCGAGAAATGAACAAAATGTAGCTCAACTACATGTTGATAAAAAAAAACATCTGTCTGTTATATTTGATGTATGTGGATGTGTTTAATAAGACTGAACAATAAATACTCTTTCTCACCTTTAATGGAAGACATGTAGGACTTCATTTCCCTCTGCAGCCGAGAACCTTCAGACTGACAGAACACACACAGTACTGGTTAAAAACACACACATATGTGAAAATATTGTTTATTGTTCGTTTTACTTCTCCTTCTACTTCTTTACTCCTTTAGAAGAGTTTTCAGGTCATTTTCTCTTTACCAGGTGAAACTGCAGTCAGGTTCATGTAGGTCAAAGATTAACTAACTAACCTAGAAACCATCTAAACTAACTAGTTACAGTTTCAGCACTATCATCTCTGAGCCGATAATATCTTGATCTTTGTAGGGAAGTTGTGTTTCTTATCTTCAGTCACACTAACATGTTGACTCTAAGATGTTAATATCAGTCTATTTGTTCACCACTTTGGTTCAGTCTGAAACATCTCAGCAACTGTTGGGTGGATTGTGATGAAATGTGGTTCAGAAATTCATGTTCCCCTCAGGATGAACTGTAATAAATTTGGCGATCCTCTTACTTTTCATCTAGTGCCATCATCAGGTCAACATGTTAATGTGTCCAATACTATGTGCTATAATATGTGTATGAGATTTTCATACTGGTTGCATTATATTCAGTTGGCCAAATAAATATCTGTCAGAGAGTGTACATGTTATGTATTGGGAGAAAGTGGGGAATCTTATTGTGAAAAAACAGGATGTGTTGTTGTTATTGTTGCTGCTCAGGAAGTGCGTTGTGAACATGGCCGTTGCCAATAGAGCAGTTGTCAAATAACTTCAAAAGGTTTTCTTCTTGTCAAGCAACAGTTAACAGAACAACAAACTTTACAGTTGGTCTGTAAATGTCTCTCACCTCCTGTCTCCTGAAGTTGACAACCACCTGTTCAAACTGCTCATCTTTGGTCTCGTCTGCTTTTCCCAGTTTCTGCAGCACCTGAGAAATTATAAAATAATACAGATTTATCACTGCTGATATAAGACATCTATTTTCTAATTAGACAGTTACATTTTTACAGTCTTTCACGTAACTTTGTACTTATACTCTGGCTCCATATGCATTTCTCTTTTATTCAGATGATGCTTCTTCAAGATCAACACTGTTATATAAGCCACAACCTAGTAACACATCTGATGGTGATTAGATAATCATGTTCCACCATTTGGGTGAAAAAAAACAATCAAGAGGCCTTCAGCGAATCAAAACTTAAAACAGTGACAGAAACGTCATGTGAATAAAAGAGAAATGCATACGGAGAGTGTGCGTCGCTTTTTTCCTACTCTGAAGTCAACTTCCAGTGATCCACACCTCACTACAACCCTTGGTGTGTGTTACTTTTCTATTATAAATTTGTACTTAAACATCCTAAATATCTTCAACATAAATGTGACTGAAGGCAAGATTTAAAAAAAAAACATGTTTGTTAATTGAAGCAAGAAAAAATAAACAGCATCTGAAAACATCAATGACTCAGATTTAGCTGTTGTCTTCCAGTTCTGTGGATGCGGAGTAAACTACTACTAAGATGTTTGTTTGCATGGAGAACATAACCACAGCTTCACATCTGAGTGTGTAAGAGATCTCCATCCAAGTCAGAGACTAGAGTCTCTCTTTTGAGAGAAACAGGAAATGTTCTTCTACATTAGAGACTGAGAGAGATTAGAGAGAAGTAGAGAAACAGAACTAAATTTGAAACGCGTATTAAAATGAATAAACTCTGAACTGTGAAGCAGCTGGACTCACAGTGACTCTGTCATGTGTTTAATATTAAATAGGCTGACTGTCTGGGTTATATTTCTGGATGAAACCCAGCAACACCTCAGATCAACCTGCTGAACGTATGCCTAAACGCAGCACAAATTAGTTTCTGTTCCAGCTGAAGGAAACCTTTATCAACACACAGTGTGACAGACGCTACTGTCAGCTGGTTGAAACTATCAGAAACAAAAACTCTTCTGTCCTCGTTGACCTCATTCTCAAATGTCACTTTGCTGTGATCTCACTGGTTGGCTGTCACATAAACGTAAACATAAAATAATACAGCGTATTCTGGTGAGTTTAAGCAACTTTACAACCAAACATCACTGTTCAACCAGAACCAGGTAATGTTTCAGCACCACGGACAGTGCTCACTGTCCAATCAGAACCAGGTAATGTTTCAGCACCACAGTCCTCACTATCAGAACCAAGTAATGTTTCAGCACCACAGTCCTCACTGTCCAATCAGAACCAGGTAATGTTTCAGCACCACAGACAGTCCTCACTGTCCAACCAGAATGAGGTAATGTTTCAGCACCACAGACAGTCCTCCCTGTCCAATCAGAACCAGGTAATGTTTCAGCACCACAGTCCTCACTGTCCAATCAGAACCAGGTAATGTTACAGCACCACGGACAGTTGAAACTGTTTATCATTAAATTTGTATCTATAAATTATAAATAAAATTAAAAACAGTAATGAAAATCATTTGTTTCAAATTAGGTTGATTGAGGGAGCACATTTTATTTTATTTTGAATTATATTCTTTGATCTAATGTGTGTGTTGCTACAGTATATATTCAGTTTATCTGTATAAATATATTTGTATATATACTGTATAACTCTGTACTGTATACATGTATATATACTCTATATCCATAGATTTGTTGACTGCAGTCCTCTCCTATAAATAACGTGCTGGTAACTGATCTGGCGTCAGAAGTGACGTCATCACGCCACAGACAGGGCATCCCTGCCTCCCCTTCTGCCGACCTTGGAGCAGGAAAATACCACCTTGCTGTCATTTATTTAAAACATGAAATGCATGCGTGACATGTTTCACCGCACATGTGACGTCATCCCGAGGTGTTACAGGCAATGTTAATCCACCGTCGGTCTGCATCAGCCAATCAAAACGCTCTCCGTCAGTTTCTGACGATTTTACTGTTTTTATGTGCTGATTTTAACGGAAACATCATGACGTCAACCGCTCTGTGTGGATCGGTATCTGATAGTAAATAAATAACGGAAATAGCGTTAAATACTTTCAAAATGTCAGAAAGAAAAGCTCCACAGGCCTGCAGCCTCCTCCATCTGTCCTCCACCGCCACCTGCTTCTTCATCCCTCCATCATCATCATCACCACCACCACCACCAGCTCTTACCTTCTCCTGTGCTCGGTTAAGCCGTTTCTGCACGTTTTTAGCAAAGATTCCCGTTTTGATTTCCGCCATGATGACTGCAGAGAGAGAGAGAGAGGCGGATTAACAACAAGGGAGAGAGAGAGAGACGTGCTGACAGGAGGGGGAGGGGTGTGTGTGCGTGTGCGTGTGTGGAGGGGGCGGGGCTTAAAGCGACAACACTCAGCTGATTGGATTGTTTCAGTCAAACTCATAGTTTCTATGGTTATAATGAAACAGTATTTTAGATCAGTTTCAGTATGAATAAATACAGTCTGTCGGGTTACAGTCAGTTTACATGTAAATACATTCATCCTCATGTTTTATTGTGTCTCAGCAGTTAATCTGAAGGTGTTTGTGTACAGGTGGAGCAGATTATACACCTGCTATTTTTGGGTTCACTTTTTGACAGCAATGTCTAGTAAACAACAGGAAGTGATGTAAAAACTGCTGAATGATCAGATGAACTTCATCAAATAGCAGGAATCAGGTTGTTTTCATTTTGATGATGAATTTAGACAGCAACACGTCAATCTGTTTTTAATAAAGTATGAAATGTTTGTTCATATGAAATGAAAATTTTAAATCATGAAACACTTGAAACTCCGCTTGGACTTTAACCCTTTGACTTGGGATAACCTGATATCTTCCCCAAGTCCAAACATCAAGATTTATGTTATAAAAAAGTACAATAAATTAATCCAACAGCAGCCAATCACATTACACCAGCAGGAGGGAAAGGTGTGTGCAGCAACATTATCACATTAAAACATTCAGGTATGAGCAGACTTCTCATTTATATCTTTCGCCAGTTTGAATGACAAACTTCTCTGATGGCAGATTATATGAGATGCATCAGGGTCAGGGACTAAACTATGATAATGTTTTCTGGGCACAAGCACTGAGTGAATACTGAGGACCAATGTTTATTATCAGAAAGACTCTGCAGGTCTCTCTGCAGTCCGAACAGGAAGCAGCGACAGACTGAAGCCATGTTTTAATATCAAAGACCTCCCTCTTTTTCTTTCCCTCAGAGACAAAACCTTTAAACCTCTATCCACTGATAAAACACAGCATCATGAGATGTTCTATAGAACCATAGATCTACCTAACCCCCTAACCCTATCTACCTTCACTCTTTATGGTCCTGTCCACCTGTACAGCACTTCTGGTTTAAGGAAACACAGAAGCTCTCCACAATCTTTGGTTGCAGCATTCCTCACTCTCCCTCATTGTGCATATATGGTCAATTTATCCACAGTTGCACTTCCACCAAAACACACACTAGTTGCCCTAGCTATCGCCAAGTGTGGTAGAAAAAATCCCAAAGATGGGCCAGATGTCTTCAGGATTTTCACCACACTATAAGTACACTTCAATACTCAAAAATAATTCAACTGAATCAAAAGAGTTCAAATATGAATAGAGTTTACTGACAAATCAACAAGTACAGCAAACCCGAGTTAGTTCATGGAGCAACCAACAGTCAAGCATACAAGCACACATGGACCATGAAGTAACTGACAATCCAACGCACATATCTTCTTTTATAGCCATTTCACCCCTCCTTCTGTGGGCCCAAAGTTGTATAACCACCTGCTGACCTTGGCCCAATTTCTGTGATGTTTTCAGCCTGCTCTGAGCCAGGCCACAGGTTCCTCCCTTTTTTTCCCCACTGTCTGATATACTCTAACCTCCCACTGACAGCTGCTGCACTTAATTAAGAATACAAGACTTCTATGATTATGCCCACATCCAACAACACATGACTACATCATGATTATGACTGAACCTGACTGAACCTGACCATTATCAATATGATTGATGACTACATCATGATTATGACTGAACCTGACTGAACCTGACCATTATCAATATGATTGACTTTGATTGACTTATACCTAATACTGTAATATTGATTATGACTTATTTGACCTCTCTGACCTTACCCTGCACTGATTCAATACTGATTCATCAATATTATACCACATTTGGTGAATAAAATTTCCCACATAATCCCCCCTTTGGGACTGAAACAGTCCCAATCATCCCATAGAGGGAGGCTAAAATACATATATTGTTACTGAGTACCTGAATTATACATGAGGTACCTGAAGGTTAGATAGTTATGAAAACCACACAGTCTGGAGGTAACATATCAGCTCACTCTTATATTGTAAACACACAGTATTTGAATACATCAGGACACTTCTTATCCCTCTTCTTGTGACAGCGGAGTTCTTCTGACCCATGAGCAACAAGTCTCAGGTATCTTAGTCACACGCTCAAAATAAGGGTGTGATCCAGAGTGAAATCCACCATCACAGGAGTACAACCTGGAAAACCTCTCCTCCCTGTTTTGCGGGGAGCGAGTAAAAGCCAAGTTGTACCTATCTCCCTTACCAAGACCCAAGAGAAAACCTCCTAGCCAGTAGTGAGGGAAAACCCTCAGGCCTCAGCGTATAATCTTTCACAAACATTCAGTGTATTAGTAATTATTAGCATGTATTTACAGCAATTTGTCTTGAACACTGTCACAGTCACGTACCATTGTACAGGTCATCCATTGTGACCTGGAGCTTCAAACCCTGTATTATCTAATGTGTGACCCATCTGTACGATGATTTGACACTCTTAAAATGTGCTACGTAAAACAATGTTAGTGGTTTCATAAGAAAAATATCCACTGTCTAAAGATGCACAGCTTAGGTGTTAAGAAACCTCTTCAGATTATTCAAAATCTGGCATCATGATGTTAAGAAATCCTGGCTTATAATGAATATCAAAGTTATGGGTGCGAAGAAACCACTGCAGCTGTTATAAAGGAACCTGACATCAAACCATACATTAAACTCATTAAATAATCTGGCAGTAAAAATGATCACAGTGAAAGTTCATATGGTTGCTTTCGTTGTCTTCAGCCCAGGCACTTTGCGTGTCGTTGAGAGCCACTAACACGAGAGGTTACCAGCACCTCGATGTTTGTGTTAGCGTGTGTGTGTGTGTGTGTGTGTGTGTGTGTGTGTGTGTGTGTGTGTGTGCTTCCTGCACTAACTGGTTATTTATAAATCCTGTTGCTGCATCAGGCCGGCGCCGCTCATAGGCGTAAAGCAACATATCTGGACAATATTATATTTAACCATTAGTTCTGTTGTGAGGTCAAAGCTATGCCTGATCTACACAGCAGATCCCTTTTGAGCAGATTAATGGGGCAGAATGGTGACAGCAACAATGAATGTTTAAAACCCCCTTTTAGTTCATCATGGCAGGACAATGGGGCAGTAGACTGATGTTCCTGAGGCACCCATTGTTCTCATATATTTACCACTTAATTTGGTTTCATTTCAAATTCTTTTCCCATAATTACTGATTGTGTAGCCCCGGAGTCAACTAAAAACATGACTGCTTGCCCTGAGATCTGTAGTATTAACTTTTAACCTGGTTTTATATGCTTCGTGACCCAATTTAGCATGTTCCCTCCTTTTGACCTTTCTAATTCTGTTTAACCTCAGTGTGCACAATCACCTGTTTACTAAAGTGTGTGTTATGGCATATTCATGAAGGCCTCTGATATGTATTTAACATATTACCGACAGGTGGTGTGGATTGTTGTTCAGGTTTCTTTTCTAAATATGTGATTGCCTTCTTCAAAAGTGTGTGTTGGGTGTTATCACCTTCCTGATGTGTAGGATGTTCCTCACTGTGTGTCAGTGAACCAGTTGATGCCGACCCCTCCCTCTCCTCAGGCTCCACTTGGCATCAGTCTGCTTGATTTCTGTCCTTCCTCTCGGGACTAGCTTTGGCCCAGTGTCCATATTTGTCGCACACAAAGCCTGCGTTGGAGCGCTCATGTCCTCCTCTTCTTCCACGCCCCTGATGCCTCTGTCGCGTGCACGTCCTCTGGTGTGACTCTGGAACATTATCATCACAGCCATTTGTAGATTTTTCTCTCCTTTTTTGTCTTTCTTCTTCTTGGTCTCTGACGATTTTCTCAGTATGCACTGCATGTGCTTTGATGACAGACAGCTTTCCTGAATCCCGTGTAATGCATGTTTGTTTCAGCACGTTGCTAATTTCAGGTTTCAGTCCATTGATGAAGCTGTTTCTGCATAGAGACCACTTCATGAACTTCTCCTCGTCTGTCAGATCTAATTGGTGATGAGATTGTCGTTGATTCTTTGTCGAGTCTGTGTCCTGATCGGGTGCAGCACAGAGATAGAGGAAGGTCCTTGTCCAATCTCCCTGTTGCTCCCAGGAGACTGAGATCTGGTTGTACAGCTGGAGGAGCACTGGGACTTGGGCAGAGTTGTATGGTGGTGGAGCTGAGTTGAGGTCAGAGTCCTGCATTTTGAGACACTGAGACACAGATGAGATTTTTCTGTCCCTGCCTTGTGTCTTCTTTCCCTCTTATATCTTACTGCTACCTGATCCCATTTTGGAAAAAGTCTGATAATTTTGTTACTATTACTTTAAGTTTAAAACATTTCCACTTGTTGCTACAATCAATTTTCACACTATTAAGAATTTACCAATCCCTTTGTTAATGTTATTAATCTCCACTTTTTATATGTTTTAATCAATTATTATCTGAACGGATAATTCAAATAACTTCATCAGAGCACTTTGTCTCCGAGTTTGACATTCCCCCTTGTAATACAGTCATTGCATCATGTAATAATTTAATTCAGCACTGAAATGCCTACTATGCTACAATAATCAAAGTTATATTTCCAGGTTTTTCCCAAAACCTGTAAAACCAATAGATCTCCCATATGTATTTATCGGTGTTGTTAAATTTCCGCAATACGATTCCTCATTATCCTTTTTTTTTTTTGTTTATTCTGTCATAATCAGTTTGAGGTTGGGACTTACTCAACATTGTGTGCTGCAGGCTGGTTCATCACTGGAGTCCGTCCCCCCACCTCCAGCCCTCAGTCTGACACAGGATGAATTAAAACATACTGAGGAGGAGCGGCGGAATCCAGATCCGAATCCAATCAAAACACATTGTGATTTTGCATACCTCGGTCAAAAAATATAATGTGTTAGTTTGTGTTTTTTGTGAATTTTCCTGCACAAGAATTTGTTTCTCATTTTATTTCTCCTTAGAAAACACTGAAAACACTCAGTATTTGATCAAAACACTAAAACTGCTACAAACTAATCAATTGTGAATCACTGTATAACTCATTCCATGTTTTACTTGTGAGTTCTTAACATGAGAAAGAAATTATGTACATATGCACAGGATGTTTCCTCAGCCGAGCCACTCAGGGCTCCTTTGCAGCCTTGGATTTGAGCTAGCTCCTCCTTGTTTGATAGTTTTTTCCTCACCTTAATGTCAATTACTCTACTGTTGACACTTACTAAAGTTAATTTATGATTTCAAACTATCACTGGTATTTTCAGTGTCTTTTATAAAATCCAAATAATCAGCTGATTTAATGCATGCACTCTACTCATTCACCGTCACTCCACTCTCTGATTATACACTCCTTTCATACACACACTGCTCTTATATTTTCTTCATGAGAGCAGATCTGGCTCCCACTCTAACTGCTCAGTTACCTCTGAGCCTGGCTTTTTGATAATGTCTGCCCAAATTCCTGTTTCCCACCTCACTCGTCGAGGAACTACACTAATACACAGCCGGGGATTAACCAATGGTCTGTATTCTCCTTCTATCTGAAATCTAACCCTTCTATCTACCCCTAACCCCTAACCCTAACCCTCAGGCACACCAAAGAATGGTTCAAGTGGGATTGTAGCTATCCCTTCAGGGTCCTGGCACAAATATTCTAGCACTTGTGCTAAAGTAGTCACTGTCTACAGCCTCTGTGAAAATGGTCTCCACAATATATTGGGAAAATCAGTATGCACTTCTTCCCAGTTAACCCATTTAGTGATTTGCCAGAGCTTCAAATTAATCAATTGTGCGTCTTGGTAATGCTCTACTCCATCCTGATCCACAAATTTTCTTTCTAGCCAAAAATGTGTTCTAAGACCTCTAGTTTCTACATCATCCATTTAATTTCAAAACTCCTCCAAAGTACAGCTACCCATGACAGCACAAATGTCACTGCGAAAATGCTCAAAAATATCCTGTTTCCTTTGTTGGTCTGGTTAATTAATCTGCTTTGATAATCCCCATCCTCCTCTAAAGCCACTCTTGGCACGTCTGCCAAATCAATGATTATTTACTTTACAAGATTATTATAGCTATTAATTCACACAATACACTTACTACTATTACTCTATCATGAGTTTTGAATAAGCTATTTACAGCAAAAGTCTATTTACAGGTGCACCACAGAATTCAATCACTTCAGATGTTAACACTTCTTTCTTCACTCTTAGTTTTTCCCACTAGTGCTGTCTTATTTCACTTTAGTGTTATCTTATTTATATTTTATAGTTATAACTATTATATTTATAATATCGAGCGTTAATTATTCAACATTTGCGCATATATCACTTATATTTAACCTTATTCTATGCACAAAATTGTGCCTTTTTATTCACACCAATCCACTTTCACTCATGACGTCATATTCACTCATTGCCGGCTGTCACGACCTTGGTGACTTAACTTTTTCTCTTAATTTTCTCTAACTTTGCTGCCCGTGCAGACCGTCTGACCTCAGAAGCGGTAGCCACAGCTTTAATCTCTTATTTTCTCTTGCTGCCCGTTCAGACCTCCTAACCTTAGGAGCGGTAGCCACAGCTTTATTACTCTTATTTTCTTTTTTAACAACCTGCCTGAGCAGACCTTCTACCTAGGAGCGGTAACCACAGGTGTTTTTCTCTTCCATCATCCGACCGTTCAGACCCTCAGAGGCGGTATCCTCAGATGTGGTTTTTAAATGCTTGCCTGTTCAGACCTGCTTCAAATCATTCAATAAAGCAGCGGTATCCACAAGACCTTAACTCATACTAGTTGCCTACCTGTGCAGAGATATATATATATATATATATATATATATATATATATATATATATATATATGCTATATATATATATATATATATATATATATATCAGAGTACCTTTGAATTTCAAGAGCCAGGCTGCTGATGTGATCAGTTTGTCCCATGATGAGAAGTGCTCAATGAAGTGAGTCAAGGGACATTGATTCTGCAGAGTAGTTGCAGCGAAAATCACAGCTGTTTTCTTGATCTCTGGGTCACTGTAGGAGAGTACAAATGGGATTTGAGGAAGCATTGGCCAGTCTGTTTCAGGTTGCATCAGGAAGTCTGTACCTTTTAGCCAACGTCCTTCCCTAAGGAAAGTCTCAACTCTCATACCTCTTGATGCACTGTCTGCAGGGTGGAGTGCAGTCTTTATGTGGTGTGAAAGTAAACTTAGTTGTAAGCTTATAACATCATTTATTCACATGTTAATTATCTATTCATAATCATTTGTTTGTATACTTATTAATATTTAGTAATTATATACTTGTGTATTTACTTTAGTTAATAGTTCCAGTTTTATTCATGTCTGTAGTCTTTAACTTTCACCCGGTTTCATGTCTTTAAGTTTCTATGTGCGTATGCTGAGCAACGTGACTCAACGTGAGGTCAAAAGGTCAGCTACAGTATATGGTATAGAGATGTTTTTATGCTTTCCAGATGTGCGTTAAGGGTCTTGGTATGTTTTTGAAAGTTCCTATAGGTTTAAACCTATCGAACCATGTAACACTGACCAATGGAGTTTTTGTTTCCAGAATACTATAAAAGCTGTGTTCTTGCATCTTTTCTGAGAGATAGCTGATGACTTCCGATTGTCTGTCTGCTAATGTACAATACATTGTCAACAACCTGTAAGTGTTTCTTGTGTTTTGTTCAACTTAAGAGCATAGGCAGTTTTTCCACGACAGTGGCGCCATTGGGATTTGTGTGTCAGATCTCGAATAGTAGACACTCGGTTTGCCACATAGGTCTGAAATCTCCGGGTGTCATTCAGGATGTATTTCAAGACAGAGGTGCTGTCTGTCCAAAAGACAGAGTCTATGAGGGTTAACTCGAGTTCTCTCTTCAGCATTCTGTTGATCCGAGCAGCAAGGACAGCGGCTGCAAGCTCCAGCCTTGGGATTGTCATCACTTCCAAAACTCTTGCTTTTCCTGTCACAAATCAAAAACAATGTCAGGTATTCCGCTGCTGCTGGTCAGTTTCAGGTAACTGGCTGTGCCATAACCTCACTCACTAGCATCACAGAAGTGGTGCAGCTGTGCGCTAGAGACTCCAAAATTTGGTGACTTAAAGCATTCTTCACCTTAAAGTTGGAAATCAGGCCAAGATCTTTCAACCACTGCCTCCATTTCTCTGCAAAAGCAGTTGGAACTTCTTCATCCCATCCACAGTTCAGCTTGCACAGTTCCTGAAGTATTCCTTTCCCTGTCAGCATGACTGGTGCTAGAAACCAAAGGGTATCATAAACTGAGTTCAGCACAGATAGGATACTCCTGTGGCTAACTGACTGTTGTTTCAGAGTGATCATGAAGAGGAATGTGTCAGACTCTATGTCCCATTGCATGCCAAGGGCTCTCTCTACAGGCAGCTTATCTTCGTCGAGGTCCAAATCTTTCACCTCTTTTGCTCTCTCTTCTGCCGGAACAGAGGCAAGGATAGAACAACTGTTACAGGTCCATTTGGTGAGCTTGAATCCACCGGTGGCGCATATTGATTTCAGCTCCTGTACCAGACAGGTGGCTTGTCTTTCAGTGGGGACAGATTTGAGATATGTCGTCCACATAGAAGTTGTGATGAATAGTGCTGAGGACTTCAGTGCCACATTTCCCTTCATTGTCATCAGCTGTCCGTTTCAGTGCAAAATTGGCACATCTCGGGGATGAGACTGCTCCAAAGAGATGCACTGTCATTCGGAACTCTGCCAGCGGTTGGTTGGTGTCACCACCAGGCCACCACAGGAATCTCAGGAAGTCCACATCCTCTTCAGGAATCCTTACTTGATGGAACATTCCTTCAATGTCCCCCATCACTGCTACTGGTTCCTGTCAAAATCTGAGGAGTACACCCAACAAGGTGTTCATAAGATCAGGTAGACCCCATGGTGAGGAATATACCACAATCTTCCATCATTCTGGAGGAGCTGTTCTTCTGGCACTCTTTCCGCATGTCCTTTCACCAAGACATCATCCATGAAGCCAATGTAATCTTTCCGAAATGCTTCATCTTTCTTGAATCTTCGGGTAAGACTTTGTGCTCTTCGTCCCGCCATTTTTCTGTTGTTGGGTAGGCAGATGTTATCCTGATGGAATGGAAGTCGTATCTCATAGTGGCCTTCTTTCTTTGTGACTGATTTGTCCACCAGAATTTTTTGTCTTCGTATGAGTGTTGCGTAGGGCCCCTAACCTTAACTGTTAATCACCTTCAGTGGCTCTATTGCTTTTGGGACATTTACACCGATCAACAGAGCCACATCTGCTTTGATGGAGCTTAGGTGGACCTCCTTCAGGTAAGGCCATCCTTTTATGTCCATCTCTGTTTGGATGTTCTCTTGACTGACAGGAATAGTGTTCTGTGTGAAGACCTCTGGAAGTTCTATGAAGTTTTCACAGGCTTTTCATGACCCATTGTTTGAAGTAAGATCTCTGTTCTCTTTCCTCTGACCGATAACTGTTCCATTAGTTTCTCTGTGCAGAAAGTTGCGGTACTTCTGGGGTCCAGAAACACATACATTTCTATGATACAGCTACCCTTGTTTGCCTTCACCCTTATGGGTACAACTGCCAACTTGTAGTCTGTGGATTCGGCCCCTGTATGTTCTGTTTACAGTGTAGCAATTGTGACAGGGTTGCTCTTGACTGGCTCTTTATTGGCTGTCATGGATGTTCTGATGATCTCTGCAGTGCCTACTGGAGTAAAGTTTTCAATATGCAAGACAGTGGGATGTTTCTTCTCACAGGAATGACAGGTAGGACGCTTCTTGCATGTTTTACTTATGTCCTTTAACCAAGAAGGCAAAGCAGAGTCCATGTTTCTTTAGAAACTCAACTTTCTCCTTGTGTGGAATCTTAGACATTGCTTGGCATACTTTCATTACATGATCTCCTTTACAGAAAGTACAGGGCTTGACAAAAGCATCCCTGTTGACCGTACTGGTGCCTCTTAATTTATCTCCCCTTTCCTTTGCATTGGAGATCAATTTGGCTTCTGCGTTGCCCATGACTGGAGTAACAGCCGTAACAAAACTTTTCTTGATGCTTCATTTCACATACAGCAAGTCTGTTTTGGGTTTTCTCACCTTTGTACCTTCAGTAGAGTCTTGGATATCTCCGAAAACAGGATCTTGAATGATTTTGGCTTGTTTTTCTATAAACTCCATCAGATCATGGAACCTAGGTCTTTGCTGTGTTTTTTCAGCAATGTTACATACGGCAGATCTCCATTTCTCTCGAAGCTTAAACAGGAGCTTTGAAACGAGTTGCTTCATGTTAGATGGTAATTCAAGCTTCTCAATGTATGCAGTTGTTATTTTGAAGTCATCGCCAAAGTGGTGTTTAGGTAGCCGCTTTGCTTCAGCATAACCGGTTGCGGCATTCATATGAAAACAGCTTCGAACTAGTTCCTTTGGCTGCTGCATCACAAGCAGGTCCACCAAGTCTGTCTGTCTTTGCGTAATGGTTGTGAGGTCAAGGCAAGGTATTTCACTTCTAGGAGTGGACTGGTCTTGTCTGTGTGGTCTGTCTGAAATAGCAACTTTAGATGTACAGGGGTTTGTTGTTGCTGCAGACTCTTCCATAGTCTTTTTACTGTTTGGTGATGGATTCTTGTGAGCCTGCATCATTTTTTGTAATGGTGTCTTAGGTATAGCTCCTAGCCCCACAAAATCCAATTGTGATAGGCTTACATCTGTTCCCCTAAACACAGCTGATTTTGCCTCCAGTTGTTCTTCTGGCTCAGGTATCTTTTCCTCCACATGCTCATCCTGATATGCTTCCATTCTGGTCCCTCCAGGTTTTAAAGATCGCTTTGAACTTTGTTCCATGTTGTTTTAAAATTCTTCCAGGATTTTTAAATTTGCATCAGTTGCAGCAATATCTGCTTCCATTTGTGGTGATTCTATTTTTGAACTCCATTGAAGCTTCTCCATTTCCAGTTCATGTTTTCTTTTGAGATCTTCAGCTCTGGCCAGCTTTGTCTGCAGCAGCTTTCATGCATGCTTAAGAAACGGATGAGGCTTTTGAACTGGTTATTGATACCTTGGACATACTGTCGGTTGTATCCACCAGAGTTTGTGGGTCAGGCAGACATTTTAACCACTTTTCCACATCACTCAGAAATGCAGCATAATTAACCATTTTTGGCTCATACCAGTTGAGTGTTTCATTTTCTCTCACATCAGGCAACAGTTTCTGAACATATTCATGACACATTTTAAATTCGCCCAGTATTCTTTTAAGTTCAGCAACACCTTCATGTATATTATCAACACCAGCATCATCTGTCATCATTGTTTTAATTTCGTTCATTATGCGAGTACAATGTCCCAGTTTGGCTCTGCGCGTTGCGCTGAGTGATTTAAATGCTGATCTTTGTTCTTTAGCACTCATCTCAGTAATCGTCTCGGCCTCCGCAAGTTCAGTTCCTTCAGCCATCCTGAGTTTCAGTTTATTCAGTTGTTAAATTCGACTGGTTTAATTCAATAATTTGTTTGAGTGTCCGTTTATATTTCTGTCGTTCGTCTGTGTCATTTCCTCATCAATACGCGCAGCCGGTGCCTTTTTTGTTCCAACTCCATCCGTCTTATTAATCGTTCAGTCAGTTTACCCCCATGAGCACATGAATTTATTTTAAATATTTCAACACTTTATTTCCACTTTCCGTCGGTATTTTATCCGTAGATTACTTAAATACGAGCGTCACTTTTTAAAGTCTTCAGCTTTCCGTGCAGCAATAATGATCAGCTGTTTTTAGCCCGTAGTCTAGTTTCAGTAAGTTATTGATCACGCAGTTGTATGGATTTCTTTGTCTGCTCATCAAAACATTTCGTTTAATTTATTTAATGTTTGATCGTAGCCCAGGATCAGAAAACAGCGCATTCGCTGGTTTACTCACAAAACCGGTGAGATCCTGGCCGTCCAAAGTGGTCCAACAGCGGAGCGATCCCGTGTGATCCATTATCTTCGATTTATGAATTCCTTTAAACGTTGCTGGCGTTCCGTTCCTCGTGTTCAGACGGGCAATTTTCAACTTTGTTAGGAGCGGTCCGTAAATCAACGTGCAAATGGTATAAATAACATACTTACTTCAAACAAAAGGATTCGTATTCTGTATAACTAGTTGTGCGGTTGAAACATTTTTTGCCCTTGCGCTCCTATGAACACCTGTTCACACACCACACCTACAGATCACGTCACACTATCTGACATCCGCTCATCATAATTTTCACAATAATAGCAACAACAAATAGAAACAACAAAACCCTCAACACAGGACGTTCCAACACATGATCAGCATAATTCACAACAGAAAATACATGTCAGTAAGTAAATATGAATTAATAAGGCAAATCTGCAAAATGGCTTCAACACATGCACACACTGCAATACGGACATGAAAATACTGCAGTACATGAAAACACTGCAGTACAGAAATGAAAACACTGCAATAGGGACATGAAAACAATGCAATACTGACATGAAAATACTGCAGTACAGAAATGAAAACACTGTAGTACAGACATGAACTGTATTCATACAGAACTTTTCTCTACAGAGATTTATAATTGAGATTTCACTGTATGTTTGAAGGAAAACAGATCTCTAACATTTAAAGAAACCATCCTGAATCCATCATTACTTTAACAGAAGATACTTAACTACATTTTAATTGATAATATTATATATATATAAGTAACGTTTTTGGTGGAGGACTTTTACTTAAAGAGTATTTTTTACTCATACTAAGAGTTCAAAGGTAAAACCCTAACTGCTTAAAATAGTGGGTGGTTATTATGAAGAAAACCAGGTCTGAGGATGAATTTATTTATGTATATTGAAATTAGCGACACCAGCGACCACAGTCAAATGCATCCAAGGGGCCAGAGCAGGTGACGTTGAATCCTATTTAAAACTGCTGGCTAAGGATAAGCGTAAATATGCTAAGATTGTTATTCACGTCGGCGGTAATGACACCCGATTGCGCCAATCGGAGGTCACGAAAATTAATGTTGAGTCGGTGTGTGCATATGCAAAGACAATGTCGGACTTCTCTGGGCCCCTACCTAATCTTACTAGCGATGACATGTATAGCCGCATGTCATCATTCAACCGCTGGTTGTCAAGGTGGTGTCCAGGTAATGATGTGGGCTTTGTAGATAATTGGCGGACTTTTTGGAGAAGACCTGGTCTGATTAGGAGAGATGGCATTCATCCCACTTTGGATGGAGCCGCTCTCATATCTAGAAATCTGGCCGAATTTATTAGTGGCCCAAAGCCATGACAGTTCAGAGTTCAGACCATAGACTTAATACAGTCTGTGGTCCAGACCAGGAGGCAGAGCTGCAGTCCTACACGCTTCTCTGCGCTTCCATTAGAGCAGTTACCCACCCTAAACTCCACAGAGAGGTTGTCTGCCCCCCACCACTTAAATTATTTAAATCAAAAGTAAACAGAAGAGGAGTTACTGTTCCGCCCTGCGGCGTTGAGCCATAGTTCCTAGTCGGACCCGTTTCAGTGACGGACCAGTTCGAGCAACAGCGTGGAAATCATTCACGAGTCTGCTTCATTACAGAGCTTGGTCAGATCTTTGTCTGTAAGTAATTACACGTCAACATTGCGGTTTGCAGTGTGATGTACATATCTACTTTCAGTAATGCATTTTTTGTATCGTTTCTCGAGTTGCGCTGGCAGTTGAAGCTTTTGTTTTTGCTGACGTATTGTTTAATCTGCCCAGCAGGGGGGGCCGCGGCGCTATGCCTCAGGTTTATTAGTTGATTTGTTTACATCTGATTCATATGGATAATGCGTGTTTGGTGATACTGTGGATGTTTGTTTCATTTCTATACATTAAGAACATCTGTAGTTATTGTGTAAATGTGTTGATATGGAGAATACTGTGTAACTTCATGTTTTATTGTGTAAAAGACACAACAGATATTACATTTTTGTAATGTTTATTTTCTGTTTATTCTTTCAGTCTTACAGTCTTAAATGGAGGAAAACTTAAGAAATAAAACTGAGGAAGAAGAGAGAACAAAAGATAAAACATCAATCCTCGATTTCTGGAGTTTCCCTTCTTTATACTGTTAACTATCTGTCTAGCTGTACAAAGCTGACGTCGTACTGCGAGGGCAGAACAGTTACACATAAAAACCTAATAAAAAGTAAAACCACCACTGCAACAGTACAACAAAACAGGAGAATTAAATGTGGACTCTTAAACATTAGATCTCTCTCATCTAAAGCTGTTCTAGTAAACGATCTAATATCAGATCATAATATTGATTTATTTTGTCTTACTGAAACCTGGCTGTGTCACGATGAATACGTTAGCCTAAATGAATCCACTCCCCCCAGTAACATTAATACTCACATTCCTCGAGGCACAGGCCGAGGAGGTGGAGTTGCAGCCATCTTTGACTCAAGCCTATTGATCAAACCTAAACCTAAACTAAATTATAACTCGTTTGAAAGCCTTGTTCTTAGCCTTTCACACCCAACCTGGAAAACACTACAGCCAATTCTATTTGTTATAGTGTACCGAGCTCCTGGACCGTACTCTGAATTTTTATCTGAATTCTCAGAGTTCTTATCAGGTTTAGTCTTTAAAACAGATAAAATAATTATTGTAGGTGATTTTAATATTCATGTGGATGTAGAAAATGATAGCCTTAGTGCTGCGTTTATCTCATTATTAGACTCAATTGGCTTCTGTCAGAGTGTACATAAACCCACTCACTGTTTTAACCACACCCTCGACCTTGTTCTTGTCTATGGCATAGAAATTGAACATCTAATAGTCTTTGCACAGAATTCTTTTTTATCAGACCATTTTTTATTAACTTTTGAATTCCTATTACTGGACTACACGCCATTAGGCAAACATTCCTACACTAGATGTCTATCTGATGGTGCTGTAGCTAAATTCAAGGAAGTGATTCCATCGGCATTTAATTCAGTTCCATGTCTCAATGTAACAGATGACTCCTATGCTAACTTTAGTCCCTCCCAAATTGATCATCTTGTTGATAGTGCTGCAGGCTCACTACGAATAACACTCGACTCTATCGCCCCTCTAAAAAAGAAGATAATAAAACAGAGGAGGTTAGCTCCATGGTATAACCCGCAAACCCGCAAATTAAAACAAACATCGCGAAAACTTGAAAGGAAATGGCATTCCACCAATGTGGAAGAATCACGTTTAGCCTGGCAAGATAGTCTTAAAATTTATAGGAAGGCCCTCCGTAATGCCAGAGCAGCCTACTACTCATCATTAATAGAGGAAAATAAGAACAACCCCAGGTTTCTGTTCAGCACTGTAGCCAGGCTGACAGAGAGTCACAGCTCTGTTGAGCCATGTATTCCTATAGATCTCAGTAGTAACGACTTCATGAGCTTCTTTAATGATAAAATTCTATTAGAGACAAAATTCAGCACCTCCTGCCCTCAGTCGGTACTGACTTATCTTCAAACACAGGAACCTTAGAAACAACTGTAAAACCTGTACAATTAGACTGCTTTTCTCCCTTCAACCTTAATCAACTAACTTCCATGATTTCCTCATCTAAGCCATCAACGCGTCTCTTAGACCCCGTCCCAACTAGGCTGCTTAAAGAAATTTTACCCTTAGTTAGCATTTCTTTACTAGATATGATCAATCTGTCCTTATTAAAAGGCTATGTGCCACAGTCCTTTAAGGTAGCTGTAATTAAACCTCTTCTTAAAAAGCCCACTCTAGATCCAGGGGTTTTGTCAAATTATAGACCTATATCTAACCCTCCTTTTCTCTCTTAAGATCCTTGAGAAAGCAGTCGCCAATCAGTTGTGTGACTTTCTACACAACAAGCTGTTTGAGGATTTTCAGTCAGGATTTAGAGCATCATAGCACAGAGACAGCACTGGTGAAAGTTACAAATGACCTTCTAATTGCATCCGACAAAGGACTTGTCTCTGTACTTGTCTTGTTAGATCTTAGTGCCGCATTTGATACCATTGACCATCACATTCTATTACAGAGACTAGAACATTTAATTGGCATTAAAGGCACCGCACTAAGCTGGTTTAAATCCTATTCATCAGATCGATATCAGTTTGTACATGTTAACGATGAATCCTCTATGCACGCCAAAGTTAGTCACGGAGTTCCACAAGGTTCTGTGCTTGGACCAATTCTATTCACCTTATATATGCTTCCTTTGGGCAATATTAATAGGAAGCACTCCATAAGTTTTCATTGTTATGCTGATGATACCCAATTATATTTATCGATCAAGCCAGATGAAACTAATCAATTGGCTAATCTTCAAGCATGCCTTAAGGACATAAAAACCTGGATGACCTGCAATTTTCTGATGTTAAACTCAGACAAAACCGAAGTTATTGTACTTGGCCCCGAACACCTTCGAAACACATTATCTAAAGATACAGTTTCTCTAGATGGCATTGCCCTGGCCTCCAGCGACACCGTAAGGAATCTTGGAGTTATCTTTTATCAGGATATGTCCTTTAACTCCCACATAAAACAAACTTCAAGGACTGCCTTTTTTCACTTACGTAACATTGCAAAAATCAGGCACATCCTGTCTCAAAAAGATGCAGAAAAACTAGTCCATGCATTTGTTACATCTAGGCTGGATTATTGCAACTCTCTATTATCAGGCTGCCCCAATAAGTCCCTTAAGGCTCTCCAGCTGATCCAGAATGCTGCGGCACGTTTACTGACAAGAACCAGAAAAGGGGATCATATTTCGCCAATATTAGCTTCTCTACACTGGCTCCCTGTAAAAATCCAGAATAGAATTTAAAATCCTTCTCCTCACCTTCAAAGACCTTAATGGTCAGGCACCATCATATCTTAAAGAGCTCATAGTACCCTATTACCCCACTAGAGCACTTTCGGCTCTGATCTGGGGTCCTTGTGGTTCCCAAAGTCTCTAAAGTAGGAATGGGAGCCAGAGCCTTCAGCTATCAGGCTCCTCTCCTGTGGAACCAGATCCCAGTTTGTGTACGGGAGGCGGACAACCTCCTCACATTTAAGAGTAGGCTTAAGACTTTCCTCTTTGACAAAGCTTATAGTAGGGCTGACTC
>VMKM01003732.1:0-30151 GCA_008360985.2 Macquaria ambigua | reverse complement strand
TTTATATTCTGCTGGTAGATTCATCTATAATAATACATCATCATTTAATAGTTGATTTATATTTTGTATTAATAATCTGAATCTGCAATGTAACTAAAGCTGTCAGAGAAGTACTTCACAATTGTACTACAGTACTTGAGTAAATGTACTTGGTTACATTTCACACCGCATATCACAATATAACAATATTCTTGATGTACCACCCTCTGCTTAGAAACCCAACATCTTTATGTTGATAAGAGGAAACCTCGGTGCACTGAGCCTCAGCTGGGATCGATGAGCTTTTAGATCAAATTCAGCCAAAATATCAACACGTCACGCACGTGCTTCTTTTGGCTTTTGACCTCTGGACAAACAGAGACATCGCAGTGTTTCTGTTATTTTGGCTCACAGATGAATATGACATGTAAATGAAACAGCTACGACAACATGTGAAATGTATCCACTGTTACAGATTTCATAAACTTAAACCTGACTTTGTGCCATTAAAAAGGGGATGTTGTTGTCTTAGTTTAGCTGCCTTGCTTATATGCACACATCCTACTGGTCTGTTAAACTGCGATTGATTGATTGATTTTGATTTTAAGATGAAATACGTTGCTAAGATTACTAGATAAAGTAGATTATAATACACGCACCGAATTTACCAGAAGACCCTCTGCAGTCATGGAAGCTCTTAAAACCTTCCCCAGCGGGTGACCACATTTCCTGATAAGCTAAGAAACCTTAAATTCACTGAATTCTAACAGGAGTCTGGTTTAGGTTCTATGTTGCATGACCAGGAAGTGCACATTTTTAGGTATAACCGTTCATTTGACTTAAATGTTAAGTGTTGCTTCTTTAATATCACACAAGTGTTATCTAAAGAGACTTTACGTTCACATTTATTCTGTTATTAAAAACAACAGCCAGAGCAACAGACCGCTGCTAGCTAAACCAGCTTCAACGACGTCAAAAATGTTTGTGGCGCAGTAACGTTACCTAAAGTATTCTGAACAATGGACCATAAAGGCTGCTAAAAGTAAAATCTTCTCTTAAACATCTTAAAGTGTATAAATGTAATGGTTTTATGATATCAGACGAGTTTACCTGCAGGTTAACTCACAGTTTTCAGGCGGAGATGCGGAAGCTTTCTAACTTGAACTTGATTCAACTTTTCTGTTCTTTCCAGGTTAAAATTATGCTGCCTTCAGGTGCTTATCGTAAACTCGTAAATCTGACACACAAGCCGAACAAGTTACTTTCGAGTGGAAATAAAAACAAAACAAAAAACTGGCCCTGCAGCAAAAACATTATTTTAAAGACTTTTGTGGTGTTTGTATAATTCAACAGAAGTTACTCGATTAACTGTGTGTTATCTGAGCAAAAGATAAAAACACATATGACATATATAACAATATTATTGTCATATAGGCTATGTAACATAACATCAATCAAACTGTGGTTTTAGGCTTAAAACTTAAAATTTTAAAACTTAACAAAGAGGAAGGAAAATATCTTCTCAAAGACTTATACTTTTTCCAGATGTTCCTGAAGCTGTCTCACCGCTGTGTGAAACTTGTTTTAATGATTCCCAGCTGTGAGTTTTCCTTTGTATGTCTGCATACTGACATCCCTGACTATATTTTATTTAGTCATTTTGACTCAAAACCTGCTCGGGTTAGTACGTAGGGCAGTGTGTTAGTGAGACGCAGCAGTTTTGGCTGCTGCCTTTCCAGATTGTGATGATTCCGATGACACCTGAATGCAGCATATAAATATCCACAGCGTCATTTACAAGAATCCACGTCTGACACCAACTTCACTTTATTTATTAATTTACGCTGCAGCCACAAAACAAAGCTGCTCCACTGTTCGACACACTGAACTCAGCTCAGGTCAAAGGTCAGATCTTAATCATGTGGAAATTGTGTTAACTGTAATATAAATACTATTGATTAGGGTTAATATTCCTCTGAAAATCTCTTCTGACTGAATGTTAAACTGATCAAAGGAAAACTAACTTCCTCCAGTGTTTTTCTCTTGAATGAAAACTGAAATGTTTTTGTGTATCTGACACTTTGACTGCTGCACTTTGGACAGTTTGGTTCCAGACGTTTTAATGTTAAACAACAATAAAAAAGAAATATCTAAAATAAGTTCATTCAGCACTTGTTACACACAAATCTCATTTTGATTGAAAAGTGTGACGAGTGAGTTTGTGTCACTGATGAGAAATAAAAAAATATCTGGTGTTTCCAGAAGTTCTGATAATGATTTTTACAAGAAAAAGTAATCATGAAAATAAATGTAATTATGACAAAAATCTCAGATAGTTTTTCCACAGAAGTGTCCCCAATATTCTGATTTAAAAATGAGAAATAATATTTTTGTTTTTACTTGGTAAAGATTTAAATAATCTTTAAAAAGTCAGAATCTGAACTTCTCCGACTTCTGAGAGTTAAAAACTTTCAAACTCAATATTATAATAGATCCAGTTTGACGCTGAACAGCACAGACGAACATGTCGGAGCTTGAACCGGTCTTCTCACGCACGTTAAAAACACTCAGGTTTGTTGTTTTTTATTACATTTATTCCCTCAGCAGACGGCAGTATCTCCTCTCAGCTGATCATCAGGAGCTCAGAGAGAAATGCTGAAGAAGCTGCTTTAGGATCAATAAAGGAGAAGCTGCAGGTTTGTGAGGATCAATACTCTGTCTTTAACATTTTAACCCCTGCAGATATCTGAAAAACCAACATGACAAAATACACTTTGAGAAAGTTCAATAAACCAACCTGTACATCATCATCATCAATACAACACACATTAGAAACACACATTAGAACTACATTCAGGGCCGGGTCAATGACGAGGACAGAATTACCAAAACGACAATAAATAATCAACATGTTCAGCAGTTTTCATTTGTTACTGATAATTACTGATATATTGATATCTTGTTCCCGGCCCTCTTTACATTCACAGCAGGTTCACCTGTTCACCTGTCACATACATTCATCCACACAGTGAGAAGTTACTGCGGTCGTGACAAAATATATCAACAAAAGACAGGATTCAACATTCAAACAGGCTAATCCCTGATTTTAAACATAATATATAGACAGATAATTTAATTCAAAATATTCACAAAAAAACAAAGTCAACCTGCATTTAAACATCGGTTACACATCCCTATCTAATACAACACAAAGTCTTTTTAATGTCTGTATATTCATTTCATCCAATTTAAACCAAACGACCACCTGAAACATCGAACTTCAGGTAAGATGTGTTTCGGTGTAGGATCATGTGACGAGCTCCTGAAGGCGCCTCACTAATCGTCGTTACTCCACCTTCACCTCCGGATCCTCAGGGTTGCTCAGAGAGGGAACGCTCTCCATCGATTGGTTGGTTTTGCTGCTGGCCCCTGAACTGACCAGAGGATCCACTTTGAGGCCAGTTTTCCTTTGGCGCCACATGTGGAGCCCTCCGAGCATCAGGACGCAGACGCAGGTCGCCAGCAGGAGGGAAACCACCACAAGCTCGTTGTAGTAACTCGTCTCTTTTGTCATCAGAGTGGCATCCTGCGTCTCCTTCAAGGAGTGGGCGTCTTTCCTGGAGGTCGGGGTGATCTCCAAATCATCATCTTTTAAGGTGTTTTTCAATCCAGAATCTTCTATAATGAAGTCGGTCTCGTCTTTTAAATTGGTCGTGACTTTATCGCCTTCGTCCTTGATGTTGTCGTCCTCTGGGTCTCCTGAAGGTTGGATCATCGGAGTCACCGGTTCCTCAGTTACAATGTCCTCGTAGGACTCGTCTTTGTTGTTGGTCACATGGTCATCGGCCTTCGGGATGGGGCTCATGGAGCGAGGAGGAGCAACCTGTCCGACGTCATAGCTTGCGACTTCTTCCTTGTACCCGCCTTCCTCTGCCTCGCAGCGGTAGCTCCCGAAGGTGTTGGTGGTGGCGAGGAAGCTCAAACTGCCGTCAGCTGACTGGATGAAGAGTTTCTCTGGCAGGTCTTTGAATCGAGGAGAGGTCCAGGTCAGAGTGGCCAGGTTAGAAGGTTTCTGACACTGAAGCCTGACTACTTCGTTCAGACGAAAGCTGATCTCTGCAGGACAGAAAACATGTTAGAAGAAAAACAAGTGAGAGGCAGTGACGGTGCAGCTCTGCGGACTCACCACTCTGGTCCAGACTGAAATATCTCAACACCTATCAGACGGATTCTCATGGAGTTTTATTCAGACATTCATGTTCCCCTGAGGATGAATCCTACTCACTTTTCTTCTCCCACCATGCCAAGGTTGAAATGTTTGGCTTTTAGTAAAATATCTCAACAACTGTCAGATGGATTCTCATGACATTTGGTGCAGATATGCACGGTGCCCAAACAATGAATCCTACTGACTGTGATGATCCTCTGACTTTCCCTCTAGCGCCACCATGAGGTTCACATTTCTGGTTTTCAGTGAAACATCTCAATAACTGTTGGATGGATTGTGATGAAATGTGGTTCATCGTTCATGTTCCCCTCAGGATGAACTGTAATAACTTTGGTGATCTTCTGACTTTCTCCGAAATGTTAGAGACACTTTAGACGAGTTATTAACTTCAGCCAGTAGTAGGTTACTAAATGACTCAGCATGTGTTGGAGATGCTTCATATCTGTCAGCAGATGTTTTAGGTTTCACTGAGGAAGATGTTACCTGTGACCAGGTGGGCCCTGGTTTGTCTCTGACGACATTCCTCCTCCACATTGCCGTCCTCCAGGTCTTGAGCCCTGAGGAGTAAACCGGCAGCCTGTCAGTCATTACACAGGGCCAAAGGTGCTATTTATTTATTACAAAGACCGAGCAGCCACCTTAAACCAAAGCTGAAGGTTAAATTATTAGACATCCTTAATATTTTAAATAAATATGGCAACTGTGACTATTTTCCTTCAACCACACCAGAAACAGAATGGTTATTTAGAATCTGATCTGAATCTGATATTCTGCTGTTTGGGTAAATCTGTGTCAATACTACGATTCAATCACTAAATGGAGACATAGATCGAGCTTCTTCTGGTCAAAACGGTATGTCACATGCTATATTGTCACATGTTTAAATGCCCTGTGATGCGTTTGCTTACACTGGTAACTAAAACTCCCATATTCCCTAAAATATAGAGGACAGGACCTCAGTTTTCTTCTTGAAGTAAAATAACTCCTGACAGACTGGATCACCTGTGAGGATCTATAAATGTCTTTACAGAGTAATAAACACTTACATGTTCTCCTGACTGCCATCCAGGCTGCTGCAGACCTTGCTGGTCCGGCTCCATCCACACAGGGGGTCTCTGGCCAGAACACACTGGCTGCAGGTTCTGTAGATGGAGCACCTGGCCACAGGTACAGCAGTCACGCCCTCCGATGTCCCCACATAGACAACTCCCTACAGGACCAGAAAACACTGTCACATGCTTTGTAATAGCACATGGGAGAAGTTTGACTTTGGGGCTTTCTAAAGGTTTAATGTTGTGAAACGGTCGCAGGTCGTACGTTTAGGAGCCAAAACTACTTAGTTTAGGAAAAGATCAGGGTTTGGGTTAAAATAATAAGTCACACTGACTTCTGGTTTCCTGGGTGAAAGTCCTGTTTAACCCATCCAGCCATCCCGACCTGCTCCCTACATGCAGACCTATTCGCTCTTTATACTACATCTCCTGACTTCCTTCCTTTCTGGCAAACCTCTCCCGTGTGCTCTGTGATATACAAAATATTAACCAATTATCAAATATTCGTTATCCATATTCAAAGCGTTCTCTGTTTTACGTCTAACAGCGGCCTTCAGATCATCATCTGCTTCATACTTGGTAGGAAGACTTTTTGGTCAGTTTGTGTGATTGTGTATCTCTGAGCCTCATGGAAGATTTGACATTAAGTCACATTACTAGTTCAACTGTCGTCATTATGCAGACGACACACTGCTGTATCTGTCTGTTAGTTTCAGTTTCTTATCTCATGTCTCTCTGATATCGATGTTTGGAGGGTTGAAACCTTTTAAAACTGCGCGAGGAAACAAACTCTGATTGTAGCACTGAAGGTTAAAAAGATAGAAACTGCACTGAAGGCTCGGCCTTGTGATCAGATAAAGGTCATGTAGTTCAGTTACGATTTTAGAGTTAATTTTTACACACTTATTTAAACACGGCCACGTTTTGTTCATCTTGGGAACATTGCTAGATGTAGATCACTGTAATTCTCTTTTCCCTGTTTTACCAAAATATATACATGTACATTTTAAAGTACCTTTCAGGTAATTGTATTCAGGAGTACTTCTGAACCCAGGACCTTCTTACAGCCGTCGACACCGGGCCGGTTTCAGACATGTCGTCCATCTCATCTCACTTCACTTGTGCTTTACATGTGAAACTGCAGCCCGAAGCATCTTTTTAAGTTTCAGGTTTATTTTCTCTGGACCTACGCACATGATGACACTGACTGTGTGTTTGGTTTGTCTGACTGACAGCAGCGTGACTGTGATGCTGCTGTAGCAAGGTGACCAGTGAACCAGGTGTTTCTACACGGTGATTGTGTTAACCGCTGAGCCACAACGTAAAACCTGCCGCTGAAACTAGAATGGAGGGTTTGCTTGTATTTTTATAAAGAAGTTAAAGACCTCTCTCATTAAGCTGGCACTTTATGTTTAAATGTGTTTCAGTGTTTAACTGTTTATATTTTCTGCTCTTTCCTTTTGAATATGAAAGGTTCTATATGAATTATGTTTATTATTATGTTATCATTTCATTTTGTGTTATGTTATGGCCACAGTGTTTTATTGTAACCATCATTATTTATTCATTTATTTTTTATATATTTTATAATGTTTTTAATGAAAATATAGACAGGAATTCAGATTTTTGGTTAATCCAGTGAATTAAATGGCTGATAAATCATGGTTCTTCTCCTTCCTGTAATCCTATAAATCAAATATTGCCATAAATCAGTCCTGCTCAGTTATTTTCAGCATCGACCATAACGGCCTAATGCAGCTACACACACAGATTTAAAGGGACAGATACCTCAGTATGAACAGTAAAGCATAATCTCTACCTGTGGAAAAATCTTCAAATCTAAACCATCCCACAGTGACAGGGTCATGTGTGAGCTTTACCTTGGAGGGGGAGAGGATGATGCTTTTGACCGGCTGAGGTTGTGTGAAGACCTGAATCTCCTCAATGACCCGTGCACCCCGATCAAGCAAAACCACTTTGTGGAGGAATCCCGACTCTGGACATCAGAGAGATGATGAATCATTTTAAAGGTGACGTAGCAGCAAAATAACAACCGTTTTCAGGCCTGTTGTCTCGAGGATAAAATTGTTCTCTGTTTAGTGCGACGTCTCACCTGTAAGCAGGAAAAGGACAGTATACTGTTTTCCATTGGCTGCCTGAGTCCTCATGGCAGCCACGCGACTGTACTGCTGCCCTGAAGAAACAACGACCGGACCGCCCCCGACCGGTTTCACACTGTCGCTGGTCAGAAAACTCCTCTTCACCTCCGCTAAGTCTGAATCTGAAGCGTTGTCCAGGCCACACTGTCAGGAGCACATGGAGGGAGAGTCACACTGGAGACGCAGCGTATGGACACTTATTCACTCCTCTGACAACCATTTTGTTTTTGCTGGTTTGTTTGATTGTCTGTCGCTGCGAGTATCGGGGTGGGGGCTTCTCGACCAGCTGTGTCTTGTTTGTGTTCTTGTAAATACTATACTACTAAAAGTTTAAATTAAAACTTACTTATGGTTAACATATTACCAAAAGACATCCCTAACCCCCCCCTTGAGACTAAATCTTTATTGGTGCAACATCTTCAAGTTATTCTACATCTGACCCTACAGTGTGTGTGTGTGTGTGTGTGTGTGTGTGTGTGTGTGTGTGTGTGAAGGTCACCTTCCCCAGGTAGGAGTGTTTTTCCAGCATCGGACTCCACTGGTGGGTCTGCATGTCGAAGGTCCGGTAGCTGTTCAAGAACACGGCCCTGATGTCCTGCAGCCTGAAGACGCACACGGCAGATTCTGGACCTGAGGACCTGAACCAGACCAGAGATAATACTCATGGCATTACTGAGAGGACAAAAACATCTCCAACATGTGGACTAGTTTCACTTGTTCTCAGGTCAGATCTCTTAGATGACCATTTATAGCAAATGGGTATACAGTTAGATTTGGTGACTGGAGGCCAACAGAGGAGCAGCTGACCTACAGGAACGTCCTCTTGCTGTGTTGTTGGGAGCCAGAGTCGAAGGAGGAATGGCTCCAAATAGAAATGTTATCGTATACCAGCTGCCAGTCAAAAATAAAGACAACTAAACATTCTGGTAAACGCAGCTTTGATGTGTTTGTAGCACACTTCATATCAGGTAAGGTTAAATAAAGTACTGTCTGTTGGAGGTATGGATGATGTTATCACATGATGTTATGACAACAGGTTTGTCAAAAACTGGGGAACAAGGAGGAACAGCTGATTTCTCTTGTAACGCTAACTCTTTTAGCGCATTAGCGCGTTAGCTTGTTGTATGGCCAGAGACAAAAACATAGAGGAAACTGTTGCTATCATCTTCCTACCACTGAGAGGTGAAGACGCTGTAGAACAGAGTGTCTGAGGCGTCGCTGCCCTCTGGTGGCTGGAGGGTGAACACATCCTGGAGAACACTGAAGGGAAGCTGTCTGGGAGTCTGACAGAGCAGAGGGGCTTTGGCAAAGGACGTCCACCTCTTCTGCAGAGTCCTCTGTCCACCAACATCATCCTGTACAGCCAACCGAGAGAGAACAAACTTTAATGTTATTACTTTAGATATAATCACATGCTGCAGTCAGGGCTCCTCTCTGTCTGTATGTCACCTTGCAGACTTGAGCCACCCGGGCGATCCGCAACTCGTCTACGAAGCTGAACTCTTTCCCAACTTCACTAAAGAAGAAGTAGAGTTTCCTGTCTGATGGGTCCAACGATGAGCTGACAAACGCTGGCTCTGAAATACAGGAAGTGATGACAGATGAGGAAATGGAGGGTGCTGTGCCATGTGGTCTGACTGCAGGGAAAAGAGATCTGAGAGCAGATCAAGATTTCAGCTGAGTGACTGATTCAGACGTAATACAGGAATATTTTTAAGGACCACATCTGTGTTTTTGCATGTTGTGCCTTATTAACTACAAATGATTGTTGCTGATCATTTCTTAAAACATATCTTCAGTTTTTAAAATGATCACCAGACATTTGATGCAGCTTTTGTAACTTGACTTGATCCAGAAACTGAGGTCGTACTGAGGTTCAACATTAAGTCCTAAGTATGTATAGAGTATACAGAGTTTGTAGGTAATGGACTAAAACACATGCATGGTCTTTTAAACATGGAAGTGTGAGGTACCTCAAGACATTTTGAGGGATTTTTTTATGAGAAAAAGAGGAAATGAATCATTGGGGGCAGAAAATAGGAAGAACAGTGTGCTGCTCTTTGACACTTCAGTGGTTTGGCTGAAAGTATGTGAAGTATCTGATGATGAGGTTTTTATGGCTGTTAAATGTCAGCAAATGTTAATTTCTCTTTAACAGCAGTTACCAAGACTGTTAAATATAAACACGTCATCATCAATGAACATTTTATTTTCAGTATCAACATTTTGCGACTTGTCAGATGCATTGATCGCCGTTTCTTCGTTATGTAGTTAACGAACGGAATCTGGGCGGCGTTACGTTTCCTAAAAAACGTTTGTATTTGAATGTCATTTCAAGGAGACAGGAAGTGCTTTGCTGTTTGAAACTAGCTTGTATGTGTCTGTTTGGAGGTGAAAGGTCAACCATGCTGATATATACTGAGACTGAGGTGACTAATGACTCCATCATCAACTAAGCTAAGAAGAACCAACACTCGCTTTGTACCCGGACTCCTCCTGTCCTCTCTTGGACCTCCATGGACTCGGCTTTAGCCTCAGGTCCAGGAGGAGTGGCTCCAGCCAGAGGATCAGATCAGAGAATTGGTCAGGCTCTGAACCTCCGTGTAGTGGTCTTCACTGGTCCAAAATGGACCGATGGTAAACCTACAGAACCCGACGTAGTTTGGATCATCACATACTCTGGCAGTCGGAGCTCCTACAAATAATAATTATCTGAAGATTTCTTTCCGACCACTCTGTGACACTGCAGGGACTTTCAGTCTGGGAGTTGAACCTCCGCCCCCCCGGCAGTCTTGCTTTACTCCTCGAGCTGCAAACTTAGATTCAGTTTCTGCAGCCGTCTCTCACTTTTGACACCTTTATTTTTTTCTTCCTCTTTTCCTCTTCGTCTGTGACTCTCCACAACACTTTGCTCTCATTCTCTGTTTATTTCTGCTTATTCAGTCCGACCAACGGTTTAAAACACAAAGGGATTCTGGGACGGCGAAACAAGCTGAACTGAAGAAATGACAAACAATCAATCTCCGATGAATCTTGTCATTGATTCATTTTCTCTTGACTGACAATTCACCAATGAATGCATTGATCTTGTTTCACTCACCCTCCAGTAAGCTGACAGAGTCCTGGTTGATGTCCGGGCGGCCATCTTTGCTGAAGTGTCGAGAAATCTGTGGTTTGACTCCTCTGAAGTCGGTTGTTGTGGCGGCAAACACTTCGTCGTCTGCTCAGAAACAGAGAAACAGAACAGCTGACGTCGTGTTTGTGCTTTAAAGCAAACGTTTGCACCAGAACACGTGACTGACAACCTCAACTCGTTTAAAAACCGATGAGGAAATTTGCAAACCTTTGCATATTTAATGATCTGTTATGTATGCCTATAAAACATGTTTTTTACATCTCCTCCAACAGTTTCAGTGCTACCAAGATAATTGATTTGTTTTGAAACCATGTGTAATTCTTTGTGGATGGCAGCTACGACTTTTCTTATTGAAAACTGTTTTTGAGTTATTAAGATTTAAAAGCAATCCCCATAGACATCCATTATATTACATTATATTCAAAATGCCTATTGCACACTGATCAACTGTACATAAGCTCATTATAATGACAGTTAGGGTTTATGAGTTATACACCGTAATGCATTAAAGTCCATTACTGAAGTGTTCTGAAGCTCCATTCACTCCATCACATCTATAACTCATATTAATCAAAACGGCAGCCAATCTGCATCAGTTCTCACAGCAGTCACGTGCACTTTCTTCTGCAAGTCTGTCTGTTTAACTTGTGTTTGTTCTGACTGACCGACGGCGATGGCGGTGCTCCTCTGGAAGGGGCTGAACGGACAGCGACCTTTAGCACCGTCTTGTTGGACCATGGAGAAGCTTTCTGCGTCCTGAAGGAGACGAAAAAACACACAGAGGCTGAACTGAACTGAAGAATCATCAAAATCATGTCTGAACCGGAGAAACTCTATCTTAAAGAAACATTTTGGTTTATTTCAACTCTTACTTCCATAACTGTGTCCTTGTTTCTATCAGTAATAACAACCTTGTACTCACCACGTTAACACACATGTAACACCCAGGTGTTAATCAGCATCATCAGAATTATACATTCTACTTAAATTCAGTGTCTGTGGTGACTTACGATGTAGGCATCATGGGGGCTGTAGGCGTAGCTGCCACAGGCGTACAGATGGGTGGAGTTTATCGGCTGCAAAACATGCACAAAGTTTGGACAGTCGACCTGCAGACAGACAGACAGACAGACAGACAGACAGGTGAACAAAATCAGCCGTCAAACTAAACCGTGTGACAGTTTTTTGTTGTAAAAGCTTTCTGTGAAGCTTTGTTACAAACAACAAGTGAAAGCAGTGGGTGTTTGGTGCACCGACTGTGTTAAAGGGCTGGGGGAAGTGGAATATAGATCAGAGGATGTGGTGATACATACATAAATACACTCTCTGCCAATCACATCACTGGTATCATCGCTCTGAAACAGCTGACATGTCTTACTAAAGTCTCTCTGACTGTCTGAGCTGATAAAAAGTTGATAGACTCAAAGCATTGAGCTTAACAGGCAGCAAGTACCTGGCAGAGGTTTCGCCCTGTGTTTTGCCTCTCAGGCTACTTACAGGCTGTCCTACCTTATTGATGGAGATTAATGGGGTGTATGCAGCCAAATCAAAGAAATACCTGGATACACTACTCTGGGCTGAAAAAAGTAACCTACTCCAAACTGCATTTTCTTTTCTATATTTTTATTTACAGTTAATGTTCACCTGAAAAGCTAGAATTAAACATCATCAGATAAGACAGTAGAGCATCAGGTTTCTATAAAGGAAACTAAAAATGATTTGAAGTGGCAATAACAGTGTTTCCATTATTATAGAAGAATAACTTTATCAATTTTATCATGATTTTGTCATGATCAGTTCTGTTAGTCTGTGTTACTTCCTGTTTTATTTTGGTAGTGTTCTGTCTTATCCTCTTGTTCCTGTCAAGTTTCCCGCCAGTCCTAATCAGCCTTATGTGTTTCACCTGTGTCTCATTGTCTACTTACCTGGCCCTATATATACACCCAGTGTTTTCCCCTTCCCTTTGCCAGATAATCTTCGCCCCTTGTGTGTCGTTATCCAGCGTTACTTGTGCATGACCAGTTTTTGATACTACGACTTGTTTTGCCTTACCCTTTGGACACCTTCGCTCTGTGTACTTGTACTTTGCTTCTGGGACAGTAAAAGCTCTGAACTGTTTACGTGTGTCGAGTCTGCTCTGTGGATCCAATCTCTCTGTGTGCCTGATAGATTTGTTATTTGGTAGATTGATTTAAATGTAAATATAAAACCCAACCGATCCCCTTGCCTGAGCGTGTCATCAAAATCTAAATATGCTCAGTTGAGGTTTCTCATCTGGAGCAAAGTGCTGGAACAACTCATCAACCAACAGTCTGATAACCACGCCCACTTCACACCTTCACACCTTCACACCAGACGAGAGCTGAAAATCATTTAATGAATCACTGAGGATGGGCGTGTGGTCATAATTACCGTTGGGTTCTTCCCTTTAAGTTGACAGTCGTTTATTTCACTCTCAGATGGACTCCACTCCACCTGGACAAGAGACAGACAGACAAACAGACAGACAGGATGAAGACACACTGCTGAGTCTGAAAGCATCAGGGATAATGAATAATATCTATAAGAGCATCGTGGGAGTTGCGAGAGCTCACCTTCTTCTTCAGGCTGATGACATCACTCTGACTGACATCCAATGAGAGGACGGCGTCCCGTGCCCCCACGTACAGGGTGGATCCGTTGTCGCTTAGCAACAGCGTGGTTGTGTTGTGGACGTCGGGGAGGCTGAAGCGGACCAGAGGTCTGTCTGCAGAGTCTGGACACAAATACGAGGGAACAACACAAACTGAAAACCTTTAGATTTAAATTAATAATGAATAATATTTCCCTGTCTTTTCCAACACCCAGTGCCACATATGTAAATGTTAAATAGAAGAGAACCAAAGATCGAGCCTTGGGGAACTCCACAAACCAAGGTGGTCAGCTCAGATGCATAATTACCAATTCAGATCCTGTCCTGAAGATATGACTTGAACCACTTTAGCACTGAGCCTTCCAGTCTATCCAGGAGTATTGTACGGTCACCTGTGTCAGCACTTCAATCTAATAAAACTAGAACTGAAATCTTGCCTGAATCAATTTCTAATCGATTATTATTCATTCTTGAACAATAAAAGACTGAGTTGAAGTTTGTCAGGGGTCTCAGGAGCCCCCAGCCTTCCCATCATGCACCTGTTCTCAGTATGAGTGGAAACACGTTAATGTGGTGTGGTTTTCTCACATCTTACTTCACATCGATGGGGACTAAATAAAGACCTGGCTCTAAGTGTAAACCAGAGTGAGACTATTACAGGAGGTGAGAGAACAGAGAGCGATAAATAATAACACCAACAACACATCGTCTGCTTCAGGAGTCAGATGACCGGCGCAGAGACAGCACCACTTCCTGTTTCTGAGGCTGAAGCCGACTGTGTGGGTTCAGGTTTGGAAAGGATGTGGTTCAGAGCTGCAGAGAAACTCACCGTCACAGGAGCTGAACAACCTCTGAACAGAAATACGAGTTTAAAATAAGAACACAAGCGGTATGATGGAGGTCTCACAGCAGAGACACTTTCATCTTATTCACACAATCTGTAAGATTTAAATTTGAACTGGTCACAACCCAAAGACACTTGGGGTTGCAAGTAGTCTTTTCTTTGTTTTACATTATGTTTACTCATTTGGCTTTTGTCCAAGCGATGTACAAATGAGGTACAATCCAGGCCAAAACAGATCATGGAGAGGCCTCAACACTCAGTTCATGTTCCACCTGACACAAGCGCCACAAGACTGCAGGTGCATGAAGTAACATACAAGTGCAGACAAATGACAATGAGAAGGACCAAGAGATAGAGACAGAATAAGTGCTAACAGAAGAGGTGCGACTTCAGCTGACCAGTTCAAGTTCAGTAGCTCATCCTGCCACCAGGGGATCACACAGGAGAAGAGATGTCCTGCCTCGCAGTGACGGCAGGAGTAGTCCTCCTTCATTTGCAGATCGTAGTGAACCAGAAGGCTCATGAACCTGAATGAGGGAATTCAGGAAGGTGGGCGAGTATTAGTGACCTGAAGGAGCCAGTGGAGAGAAATGAAGAGTGGAGTGACATGAGTTGTTTTTGGCTGGTTTAAGACCAGATGTGCTGCTGCAGTTTGGACTATATGCAGAGGTTTTACTGTGCATGCTGGCAGCTCTGCCAGAAGGATGTTGTCAGGGACAGTCTCAGTCAGAAAAGACCTGATGTGTTTCTGATGTTATAAATTGTGTATCGACATGACCGAGTGACGGATGCAACGTGCTCAGAGAGAGTTAGTCGGTCACGATGCCCAGATTTCTTGCAGTCTTTGTTGGTGAGAGTGAGGCGGAGCTGAGCTGGATCCTGATGTTGTGCTGAACAGAAGGACGGGCCCGGATCACCAGGAGTTTAGTCTTAGAGAGACTGAGATGAAGGTGGCGTTCCAACATCCATGCTGAGACAGTCGGACAGATAATGCTGGGTATCGTCGCGTAGCAGTGGTTAGAAAAAACATGTGCTATAAGGATGGCAATTTCGTAGCTTTGCAGATCTATCAAACAAATTTAATCTCCCGTCCTCTCATCTCTTTCCATATTTTCAAATTAGACACTGCGTTAAATCTTTGTTTCCAGCTTTTCCCTCCTCACCTCCAAGTCAACTGTGGCATGAACTTCTCAATTCCGACCCCCATCACAAGTCACTCATTTTAAAGGTTTGTAACAAACTCCTGTCCGATGACAGTTCACCAGCTACCAAAGTCAAGGCTGCCTGGGAGCGAGAACTGGGCTTGAACCTGGAGGACAACTGGTGGGATGCTGCTCTTAACAAAATTCACACAAGTTCAACTTGTGCTCGTCTCACACTCAAACAGTTCAAGGTACTGTTTAGGATTCATTTTTCCAAAGCTCGACTGTCACAAATTTATCCCAATATCACCGACAGTTGTGACAAATGTTATGCTTCATCCTGCAATCTAACCCATATGTTCTATTCTTGTCCATTATTATTATGCTTTTGGCAGAACTACCTCAATACTATGTCAAAAATACTTTTGAAAACTATAAATGTCGCTCCCCATATCGCCATATTTGGGTTTCCGGAAAAGACTACAACTGATATACGTCCATGCAACTAGATGTTCTGGCTTTCACTTCCTTACTGGCAAGACGCCATCTTCTTCTTCACTGGAAGTTTACTAAAGCTCCCTCCAGCACACTGACTCAACCTCTGTCCCCTGACTGATAATTGGACCGAGGGAGGGAGAGTATAGCATGTAAACAACACTATGAGCACACTAATAAAGAAAAAAATATCTTCTGCTCAATAAAAAAATGGGTTTGTAGAAAAATATGTTCATATTTCTCAAAGTATCAAATATTATCAATATTGGTGTCAGTAATGAAACCTTCAGTGAGCTGATATCAGTCTCAGTTTGTGTGGTTCATGTTGAAGCAGAGCAGATTCACTTCTCTCTGCCAGTCTCACTACAGCCATGAATTAACAGCTGTTGCCATGGTAACACAGACTCACTGAGCGGCAGCGATGATGAGATTTCACAGATACAAAAGTCCAAAGCAAAGTGACAAAAGTTTCACACTTACTTCAGCTCTGCAAATGAAATTGTTGCATAAGAGGAGTCACAAGTGGAAACAGGAAATGTACAGAATTGGGCAAAGACAAACTTTACAGAGTCCAACATGGAGGACGTGTCCTCAGTTTCACATGAACTGCAGGGTGTTTTTTTACGATCTTTCAAATTTTGCATAATTATTTTCTTTCACGTTAATTTTGACACGTTTCACTGATCAAAACAAACTCTGCATCAGCACGTGAGACACCTGCACAGCTCAGAAATGATTTTGCAACTTGTGAGCGACAAACATTTGTAAAATGTGATGCTGCAACCAAATGTGATCTGCAGTGTTTGCAAATCACTTTCATGAAATGTGCCTCTGAAACACAGCGTTTACTTCCTGTACCACCTTCAGTGTCAACGCAAGAAGAGGTCTGTGTAGTAGACTGGAGTTCGCGTCCTGTGTTAGACCTGCAGGAAACGTAACATAAACACGATGTTTCCCTAACCCTAACCACACAGTAGTTGGGTTTCGCAGAATTGTCCGATATTAAGATTCTGTCCGGCAACAGGGCTGAAAACTAACGGGCCACATTTCAGCTGAGATTGACTGAGACGCTTCTGTCGCTGTCTCGTCTGATTATTGCTTAGTTCTAGTTCTAGTTTTTCATTATTGTGAGTGTGTTTGAGTTCATCTAAACTTACAATAATAAAACAGAGGACAGGAGGCACAAACACGTTACTTACTACCAGTGATGTCCTTTACTGATTTATTGATCAGTATCTTACACTGTTATTAAAGTGTTTACTTTTGTCAAGATTTAAGACAAATTCATCATCGATCATTTAAAACATACATTTACAACAACCGATCAGAGCTCTGATGAGTCACATCTGGCTCAACTGACACACACACACACACACACACACACACACACACACAGATGTATGCCTTCATCTCTGAGTGTCACTTACTGTGCAGACAGGAAGTGTGTGTGGCATCAGTATGAGAGTGTGTGTGCACGTCACTGCTGCAGCAGCTCCATGTGGTTACAGTCATTCAGGGACACGACGGTCTGAATGTGAAGGATCATACAGGAGGTGAACGCGTGTTTTACCTCATCATTATGTTTATTGATTTAGCATTAGCACTGTATGTCAGGGGGGAACGTGACTCGCTGTCAGGTAGGTTTAATAAAAGCACTTCCTCTCAGGTTATAATGGGATGGACAGTTCAGACTGTAGGAACATCAGGTTTTAGACGATCTTGATCTTAAAAGTCTTGAAAGCTAATTTCATCAAATGGCTCCATTTATATAGAACTTTTATCCAAAGAGCTTCACACTCACACACTCGTTACCCCGCAGGGTGCTGGCCTGGTTTTAGGGTTACACGAGTCTTGCCCAAAAACACTTGTGGACAGGAGGACGACCCGCTCCCCCTCCGGAGCCACCGACGCCTCGTTCACAGCAACTCGTGGTGCTAAATGTTCTTTTCCTTTATAATTAACCTGTTACATCTTGTTTGTTTGATCCGCACAGAAACCAAAGTGTAAAAAAGACTTTTTACAGGAGTTACTATGTGACGGACTATTTCTTGGTTCAGATGAAACAAACGAGATATAACGTGTTACTCAGGGAGCTTCAGAGGAGCTGGGAGGTGGACGGAGCCCCCCATTTCCAGTCTTTATGCTAAGCTAAACTAACTGGCTGTAGCTTCATATTTAACGTACAGACATGAGAGCAGCATTAATCTGAACATCTGACTCTCAGAGAAGAAGAGAAGAAGAAGAGGAGTTCACTGCTTTAACCGGCTCTGAGGCCGTTACTGAAAATACGTCCTCATGTAGGAACTTCACTTCTTGTGAATACAAAACGTATTTCTGCATCACTTTCCTGTTTATATCAAACAGACTGAAGTTGTGTTTATAACTACCATCATCAAAATATATTAAATGACATTAAAATGCACAACAAACAAAACTTACATGGATTCAATTTGATTAATCAATCAATCGACAGAAAAGGAATCTGCAACTATTCTGATAATCGATCAATCGTTCTAGTCATTTTTAAATTAAAAAAAGCCATAAATTCACTTGTTCCAGCCTCTCAAATGTGAATATTATCTGATTTGTCCCCCAAGATAACAGTCTGAATCTTCTGGATCTGAAGACGTCTGAAACTGTGACTGTTTCTGTCAGTAACACAGTAACAGTCATACAAGTTAACAAAGTGAGTAACTGATTCATAAAAGCACAGAATCAAATACTAAATCAACACAACTATGAAAGAAGAGACACATGTTCCTAAATCAGCATCATTAGACCTTCATTTATCTTCCCATAATCCTCCAGTGACACAAACACACAGAATATATCATACTAAATGATTGATCATCAATCACAAATGTTTTTTGGACTTACCGAGGAGGAAGGAGGTTCGTGGAGGAGGCAGCGAGCCGGCGGAGCTCTGCAGGTCGAGGAGAAGGAGGAGGAGGAGGACGACTGATGGAGCCATGATGGAGGAGCAGGTGACGGAGGAGCTGGTGACGGAGGAACTGGTGATAGCTGGATAAAGGTTGAGATCTATTCCTCCTCAGCTCTAAACGTACCGACACTCAGCGCTGAAAGAGTGCGACTGAGAAGAAACACTCAGAGACTCACCACAGCTTCCCTTTGCTGTGGTCCGAGGTCGGGGGGGTGGTGGTGGTGGGGGGTGAAAGCCTCTCTGAACACCATCAGTCTGCTGCCGAGAAGCCGAACATCTGATGTCGAGATAAGGTTTTGATTCAGGGGCATTCAGCAGCGTTTCTAAAAGTCACCGTTTGTTTCTCTGAAAGAGGTTTAGTTTCTCAGATTACTCGATTCATTTCATCCGGTTTCACATTTCTTTGGCACAGAAGAAGCACGCAGACAAACAACTGGCCTGACAGCAGACGCTGACACGAGGTGGAAGTTAGTTTTTCTATAAGATGACAGTCGAGTGTTTGTGTTCAAAGGTCGTGGGTGCTCCAGCAGCTCGTTCTTCTTCTCTGTTCACGGCTTCACTGATTAAAGGACATTTTTCTTATTTCCTCAGATTTGACCTGAGAGCAGCTTCAGTGATCTCGAGCTGAACCAGCTGCTGGTTTTCCTGTTTTTTTCAGTCAATAACGCCTCCTGTCATTTCAGATACCTGCTGTTCCCCACCTGCCCTGTAGATGTCCTCAGTGTTCCCAGTCACCTGATCCCCTCACCCACCTGCACACCTGTTCCTCATTCCCTCATTATCTCCCTGCTTGTGTACCAGCCCTCTTTCCCCACTCTTTAGCTGTGTCTCAGTTCACCCTCCTGTCGCCTAGCAACCTTGACAGCTGCAGTTGAGGTTTGGGGTTTTAAGGCCCCTTGGTTTTTTAACATGTGTATCGTTAGCTATTCGAGTGAGTTGAAACCCAATACTCACATTTAAGTGTAATCCTGCTCGGCCACTGCTGACGGTACGTTTGGGGACGCCATGTTCCCTTGCACGCAATGAATTTTGGGATATGTTGGGCTGTGAAGGATCCAGCCGTTGGATCCTCCAAATTCTGGAAAAGAAGGCCGTGTTTGAAGGAGCCTTCGAAATGGGACGAAGGATCGAAGGATGCGGCTCCTGAACTGAGACACAGCTCTTGACGTTTAATGTACGCACTGTCTTAGCGGTCCAGCCTTCGTTCCTGTTCCAGACCATAGCCTGTTCCTGGTTCCAGGTTGGCGGGATCACTCTGGGGGCTGGCTTGGAGGTCGGCCTGGAGGCCAGACGAGTTCCTTCAAAAGGTGACCGCTGGATTCAGGGTGGCTCCTCCACTGTTCCATCGAAGGCTCATGGGTTTCAGGGAACGCCCAATTGGGGCTCACAGGCGGCGGGTCAGAAGGCACACAATGGTGTGAGTCACCTCATTAAGTTCTTCTACAGAAAATGATTAACTGCTGGGTCCACCTTCAGCCAGTTCGTACTGTCACGGGGGGGAGGGAGAGTGGCAACGGGAAGGACCCAAGTGCAGACAGACAGAATCATTTCAGTGAATTATTGATAAATGAAGGCAGGTACAGCTAGACAGGCAGGTATTGGTAGGCAGGCAGGTACATGGAGGTACATGGCAACTTTGACGAACTGGTTAAATATCTGCAGGGCTGACGAGGGGAGGTGGAAACAGGTGAGCAGGTGGGTGGGGGTGGTCAGGTGAGTTGGACTGGAGGGAAAGGGGTTACTGCAGGGCAGGAGGGAGTGGCTGGATGTGGGAGTGAGGGCATCTGGTGGACAGAAAAAGAATAACACTGAAGGGGCCTGAGAGAAGTGGAGATGTGTAACTTCATGATGCTCTGGCGTCGAAGTCCTCCGTGGTTGGTGTTTTCGTAGAAACCTTAAGTCTTTGGATATTATTAAATAGTACTGAATTTGAATAAATTCCAATTAATAACAGATCCACGATGTCAGTAATTACATTAAATAATATTGTGTGCAGCTCTGATGTTCTGTAGATAATGATGTATTTTAACCCTTTAACTTATAAATTACCTGAAAAAACAGCCCAGATAAAGTAGAAACAGTCTGTTTTATTGAGGATATTTCCTCTAGCAGCAAACATGTGAACACAACGGGACGCTAACAGCATGAATATCAATCAATCAATCAATCAATCAATCAATCAATCAATCAATAAGTCAGTCAGCCTGAATGAACAGACATGTTTGCTCGGACGACCCATGTGAAGGACTCTGGTGTCCACTGTAAAAGACGAGTGACGACAGTGAACACAAACTACAAAAGGCAGCAACACATCGCGTGTTCACACTTTCTTTAAATGTCTGCTGTTTTCATGAAGGTTCATATTTTGGTGGTCTTCTTCAGGGTATAAAACTCTTGACTTGATCTTCCCACCTGAGTCTTCAAATCAAACCTCACTACACTTTTTTGGTAGAAACAGAAAAGCATCTGCAGCAGCGGATATCGAAAACTGTCAGAAAGCTGAAATCAAATCATGTGATCAGAAAGCTTCAGATTTATTTATTCAGTTGTTGTTCGGCTGTTTGTGTTTCGACGTGTAACATTTCAGAACTTTGGTTTCTTTTGTTCGATGAAATAAAGGGGTTTGTAGATTTTTCATATTTGTGAAAGGTATTGATAAAGTATTGTGTTGATATCGGCACTAGTAATTAGTGATGACAGAATGAACTCAGCAGGTGGCCGAAGCCCAACAGCGCTCTGATTTTAATAGTTTTAGTCTCATAAGTGCAATAAGAGAAACCTGCGAGTTATTTAATAAATCTGTAATATTCTGTTCAGAAGAGCTGCAGCAAATGTTATTGTGCAACATGTTTCAGTAAAATAATCAATAATAATCAAATATTTTTGCTGACATGAAACATTAATTATTGTGTAGTTTAGTGTCACTGTGGACTGATTATTACATCATCACTTGGTGGTTCTGATGATTCCGTCTCTACTGTTCGTCTCCATTAATCAGTTCTTCTCTTCTTCTCCCTCCAACGAGCCAATCACATCGCTCAGCTGCTAAACTTTAAAACCTGAATGAATCTTTCTGAAGCAGCGGAGACGTTCAAAGCTTCAGATAATCACAGGAGTGAAACGAGCTTCGCTTTCCTCCGTCATGAGAAACGTCCCTCTACACCCAGATGATAAAACGTTTTCCTTCACACATCAGATCAAACTTACAGCCTTATAGTTTTCCTCCAGCTCATCTTTGGCGTAGCGTTACTAACATTCATTACATTCCTGACTGTCTCTGATAGAAATCTCAAGGCGGGTTAGAAAAATAAAAACCTGGTCCAGCACTCGGGATCACAAACAGATGGGGTTATTGGGGTAGAATTAGTTCTCCAGGTAAGGCTCACAGTTCACTTCCTGAAGTCCAACAAGGATCTCATCGTCAGAAAGTCCAGGACGCGTGTTCGAGGCTCCGCCAGTTTCTGGGCCACATCAGCGAAGTTCGATCCAGCCGTCAAGAAGTCCGGAGACAACGGAGAGTTAGAGACAAAATAAGTCTGAGATTTCAAGAAAAAAGTCCAGATATATATTTTTGAAAAGTCATCAGGTTACAAGTAAAAGTCCTAATATTTAGAGAATAAAGGCGCGATGTGTTGGAAATAATGCGATCATTTGAGGATAATCCTGTTTGGTACAGTTTTGTCCGTCTGAGCTGCAGGACGAAGAAAAACTTATTTTTGCTAAAAAACTTAAGAAATGTTTTTATTTCCATAGGGACCTGCAGAGGGCCCTGGACCACAGTTTGGGAACTGCTCTGCTAACTAGTCTTTACTGTGAGACACACAGGTTTGACCCCCCCCCCCCCCCCCCCCGGTCGGGGGTGTCCACACGATCACTGCGAGGTGCTGCTGAGCAAGGCACTGAATCTTTACAGTCTGTGAGTTCACGAAGGATCAGCGAGAACTCCGATGACTGCGTGCAAACTGGATAATAAAGTCATCATCATCATCTTCATCATTAACAGGTGTACAGGCCGAGCGGAGGAAGGGTTCTACAGCTCTGAGGTCACAGTGGAGACGAGTCGACTCTCTGAGGGTTTGTGGGTCGACCCGGAGGAACAGGAGGTCGTCTGCAGACACAAAACAACACTTCCTGTTCATGGATTCACTCTGTTCTCTCCTCTTTGTCCATTTTGCTCATTTCCATCTTTTTCTTTTCATTATTAATAAAACTGACAAAATATTATTAATATATAACTCAACCACGACGTTGACGAGGAACAAGCTTTTAAACCCTCGTCTCTAACATCCATCTCTCTGACTGACTGACTGGATGAAGCAGCCTGCCAATACTGTTCACTGTGTGATGTTATATATAATATATATATTATATACTGACACTGTAAACTTATTGCTGCACTGAACACATTAAAGTGAAGTGACACACTGGAGTCATCAGGGAATTTATCTTTGAGTGAACAACAAACAAACCTCAAACCGACCTCTAACCTCTAACCACCAGGCGTACCTGTTGGGACCGGCTGCAGGTGCGACGGCTCTGTGTTGTGGTGGTTTGGTGTTGGCGGTGTAGCCGGGGTGGGGGGGGATGTGGGGGTGGGACGGCGGGGCCAGAAGGCGGGGCTTTATGGGCACCACAGGTCTGGATGGAACAGGGACCTGAAGAGAGAATCATGGGAAAGAAATATGAACCTCAGTGCAACAGAAAGGTGTTTCCTGCGTCAGGTGTGTTTCCACTGCCAACTATAAAGTTTTACTCTTTTACTTCCTACGTTATAGTGTTAAACTAAGAGTTCCTGCTCCAGATTTAACCACTTACAGTTACCAGTTATTGAAACGTAGAAACCTCATCACTTGATTTATCAGATGGTGTAACAGTAACATAACACTCACTGCAGCACTCGCCACTCTGCTGCCTGCAGGGTTCACACACATTCTCCATCTGCCTGCTCCAAACGCCACCAAAAACACTCTGCTGATCAATTTATTTTCAGAAATTCTGAATTTTATATTTTAGACAACAGAATACGGGCAACAGTCTGGAAACACAAATATTTTTCCATACTCTCTTTTCTTTCTTCCATACTTATCCAGACCTGGAAATTACTCAAATCAAATTCCATGCTTTTCCATGCTGCATAGGAACCCTGTGAACAAATACACAAATTGTTCCAGGTGCTTCTACTTTGCCAATTCTTTGATTGCTTTTAATCTGCCGTCGATGAAACTCAACACTTTTCCCAGCTATGTTTCAAATTAAAAGCCTTTCAGCTGTTTTCCTAGTAAGCTTTTATTGTGAAACATCTGCCAGGAGAGCTGACATTCACTGATGGCAGTGAAAGAAAAAGCTGCAAAGTAGAACTGAATGGAATGAATGAGTGAATGAAAATGTGACTATGCTGTCATACTGATGGAGTTGGTGCTGAACGTCAGACTGAATTTACCAGGTAAGAAGTTAGAGGACAGAACTGCCACGCCCGATGCTGATTTTTGTTCCTGAACGCCCCACGCCTGCCAGGTATCATGTGGTCTGATCCATCATCAAGCCACATCTCCATAACACTCAATGGCTCAATAATCACAGAGTCCGTCTGATCACGATTCACCGATCAGGAACAAAGATTACACCAATCAATCAGGTGGAATCACACCTCATTCTGCTGATCAATCACCTTCATCACTTCTTTCAGTGTCAGTTTACCGCGGTACCAGATTCTTTCTACATGCTAACAGCTGCCAGCGTGCAGGTGTGATGTACCTGTCCAGGTGTGATCGGGTCAGGGGGGAGTGGCTTGTTGGGTGGAGCTGGTCGCCTCACCAGCAGCTGGAAGGTTAGCGAGGAGGAAGAGAGAAGAGCGAGGAAGACGAGAAGAAGTTTTACCCTCCAGGAGGCAGGACTTTTAGTTTTTACTTTCTTTTACATTTTCCTGCTAATTTAAAAATATCCTTCATGAAACTAAACTGTTATTAATATTAGTGCTGCGTGCAGATAGAAACAGAACATTAAAGAGAAGCAACATGTAAAAACACACAGACAACAACTGAAATCATGCAGTAATGTCCCGGTCACACCAGCATTCACACTGAAATCTGATCATTTCAATGTGATCAGGTCGATCAGTGGATCCACTGGTGCAGTAAATCCATGCAGGGCTTTCATGCCAGAGTAGCTACTGTGTTAACATCACCCTGATTCTTCCGCTGCTGAAAATAGTTCCCAACAAAGTCACTATTTGCTCCTGTTAGTTTGATAAAAACTACAGCGAGCAGCTGTTTGAAACATCAAACTACAGATTTGTGTTTTTAAAGATTTACGTCTTCAGCAGGAACCAATGGGCTCAGAGCTGAGAGCCACAGACAGGAAGACAGACAGGACAGAGAGCCACAGACAGGAAGACAGACAGGACAGACAGACAGGAAGACAGACAGGACTGAGAGCCACAGACAGAAGTCAGACAGGACTGAGAGCCACAGACAGGAAGTGAGACAGGACTGAGAGTCACAGACAGGAAGACAGACAGGACTGAGAGTCACAGACAGGAAGACAGACAGGACTGAGAGCCACAGACAGGAAGACAGACAGGACAGAGAGACGGACTGACATGTAGTTGGTTTGGGTCTGAACATGAGTCTGACATGTAGTTTCTGGTGTGGCCGGGCACTGATTAGTCGGATCGTTTTGTCGCCATCTTCATCGAACTTTGAGATAATTGTTACTTTACTCCTCCAACCAGCAGGTGGAGCTGCAGCCGTCTCTACACAGACAAACACAGGACACACAGTAACACTACTCACTACAGGTAGCGGTGACTGTACCTGGGTGGGGGGGTCGGGGGGCAGAGGCTTGGTGGGGGGGGGCGGCCGCTGTTTAACAGATTGAAGCAGCAGAAATCAAAGAGAGAAGAGCAGCAGGTGAGTGTTTGGATCCTGCTGGTTTATTCTATGTTTGGGGAAACTGATCAATAGTTTTCAGCACCTGGCAGGTGAGGTAGAGATTTTTCAGATAAGGTGGTGGTGTGAAGTTATTTACTGGATTATGAATGGATGCATGAGCTCAGTTACTACAACCTGTTTATCAATAATGTAATGCCACCTTTCATGCTGAGTCAAACATCAGTTAAACTGATGGTCTGTTAGTGTCTTAAACCTGCTTACATGAACAAAAACATGAACTACACCTTTAATTTCAGACACAAACCACATCAATAAATACCACATTTTCACTGATTCTTCAGCCTAGTGGTCTTCACAGGTCCAGTCCACTCCCAGTACCTGAGAACAGACCTGGGACCTGAGCCAGACCAGGTTCAAATGATCTCCAGTCTGATCGAGTCTGGCAGGGTCCTGATGTGTTGTTGCAGAGCTCAGGTCTGCGTGTCAGTAGGTCAAATACCTGAATGGATCCAATCGTCCCCCCTCTGGACTTCAGTCATAATGTAATTTGTAATGTGAAAAATGAAAAGTAAAGAAAATGGAGGTGTGGAAAGAAGAGAGGTAAAACTAAATGGAGCATCAGATCTGATCCTGGTTTATGCAAAGATGAGTAAAGAGTTCAGTATCTTGGACAGGTTCTGACTGTCCTCGAGTGTCTCCTTTAACTCATTCATGTCATGTTTCTGAAGGTTTTTCTCAGATCGGTTTCTGACCAGGTCTGAAGGTCTGGACCCGTGAAGACCTCTACTTCAGTCAGAAGGACTCAAACAGATTGTGCACAACCAGACCAGGACAACAGTCACAGCAGGACGACGACAACGAGACGGAGACGCCACAGAAACACTGATCAGACAATAACTGATCAAACACACTGACAGGAGAATGAGCTGCAGCGACACATGAAGCACACGAACACAGACGTTAAGGCCTCCAGGTGAGGCCAGGTGAGGTTACCTGCGGCGGGGTTTTTAGGGCGGGGTCAGGGGGGAGTGGCTTAGTGGGAGGAGCAGGTCTGTCATGAACCTGAGAGAAAACAGGAAGCAGAGGCAGAGTGACAGCTGATACATGCACTGGAGAGGTCAAAGGTCAAACCAGCAGGTGTGTTAATGTGAGGAAGAAAAAAACAGAAGCTCTGCAGCTGTGATCTCGTGTCACTTCCTTCTGCTTTTTCTTTCACAACGTTTGTTACATAATAATTCACAAAATTCAAAATACTCCAAATATCACTGCAAAGGAGCGCCGAGGTTTAGAAACGTCCAGGTTCCTGTTCCAGACGTCTTTCTCTTCTTTATGTTGTGCTTCACACCGTGTGTTTGGATAACAGCAGCTTCATCTGATAACCGTTGTTCCTTAACATTTCTGTTTTTACAGACAGACCATCACAGGTCAAAGGTCACGGCTCGACAGAAGAGGCAGCGCCTGCGGTTAGTTCATGTGTCTGTGATAACAGCGGGACAGTCCAGTGTCTGCGGTTAGTTCAGGTGTCTGTGATAACAGCAGGACAGTCCAGTGTCTGCGGTTAGTTCAGGTGTCTGTGATAACAGCAGGACAGTCCAGCGTCTGCGGTTAGTTCAAGTGTCTGTGATAACAGCGGGACAGTCCAGTGTCTGCGGTTAGTTCAGGTGTCTGTGATAACAGCAGGACAGTCCAGCGTCTGCGGTTAGTTCATGTGTCTGTGATAACAACTGGACAGTCCAGCGTCTGCGGTTAGTTCATGTGTCTGTGATAACAGCAGGACAGTCCAGCGTCTGCGGTTAGTTCATGTGTCTGTGATAACAACTGGACAGTCCAGCGTCTGCGGTTAGTTCAGGTGTCTGTGATAACAGCAGGACGGTCAGCGTCTGCGGTTAGTTCATGTGTCTGTATTAACAACTGGACGGTCCAGCGTCTGCGGTTAATTTCGAATTGTCTGTATTAACAGCAGGACCAGTCCAGCGTCCTGGTTAGTTCATGATAACAACTGGACAGTCCAGCGTCTGCGGTTAGTTCATGTGTCTGTGATAACAGCAGGACAGTCCAGCGTCTGCGGTTAGTTCATGTGTCTGTGATAACAACTGGACAGTCCAGCGTCTGCAGTTAGTTCAGGTGTCTGTGATAACAGCAGGACAGTCCAGCGTCTGCGGTTAGTTCAGGTGTCTGTAATAACAGCGGGACAGCGGAGCGTCTGTGTTTTCCTCTGTTTGTGTTTTTTCCTGGATGTTAGCTGAAGAGATGAATTGTGGTCACCATAACGATTTGATATATCACTCTACACCTCATTACAGAAATGTGCAATTTAAGACAGACAGATTGACAGACAGACTTCTTTCTATCAGGCCTGTTGGAGTCTTGTTGGGGGGCGGGGTCAGTGGAGGTGAGGTTGCTATGGTTACCTCTTTGTGGGGCGGGGTCAGCGGGATGTCAGTCGGTGGGTTCAGGTGGTATCTCAGAGGTCGGACCTGCTCTCCGTTCCGGCCGTCCACTCGCTCCATCACCGGCGTCCTGACGAGACGTTAAATTAAAAATGTAACACTGTGGATTTATTTCATCTCCCACACCTCAAACACAGACTCACCTGAAGCAAAGACCACCTTCTCTAACATCATAAACATTACACTTACTCTTATATGAAGTGATTAAAAGCAGCTCCACCTGCTGCAACATTAAAGTGATGAACACATTAATGATCAATAATTATAATCCAGTAATATCATATATATTATTCTGCAGAATGAGTACTTTTACTTTTGGTACTGATACTAATACTTTGGTACTTTTACTTTAGTAACATTTTGAATGCAGGACTTTTACTTGTAACAGAGTATTTGTACCCTGTGGTATTAGTACTTTTACTGCAGTAAAGATCAGAGTACTTCTCCCCCCTCTGTTCTCGGCTAAACTATTTCCTGTTATTCACTTTAATGATCACACAGGTGGAAGGTGTGATGATGCAGTAACAGCAGCACAGACCTAAAAACACCATCACACCTTCACACTGTTAAATACTGACTAACACATCACACGTCACATGAACACAGCAGTTACAGGTAACACGAGGCGTTCAGGGTCTGTGTTATAGTGGGAACAATCTGTTTGTCTCAGTGAGTGGGATGAAAGGGGGGGCACCAGTGACTCCAGATGACCTGGATGAGTTTTTGTGACTCTCTCACCTGACTGTTAACAGGTGAGAAGCAGGAGAGACTCACGAAGGACTCACAAACTAAATCAACCTGTCCAGCAAACAGACTTAAAGCTGCACCTGTGTACTCTCTGTTTAAGGACTTCATTACCCAGAACCCTCTCTGATCTGTCCGATGTTTTCCAGTTGTCTTAAAATACAGATTCACAGCCTAAATCCGGATTCCTGCTGAGAGCTGATTGGCTGACGGTGTGAGACTGCAGGAGCTGTGCAGCTTTAAGTCCTGAGGAGGTTTTCCTCTGCAGGTGAGATCAGACCGGAGAGGTGAAGATTTAAATGGCTCCTATATAAAGTCTGTCAGACATGAAAAACTTCACCTCTCTGACTCTACAGGGACAGACTACAGACCAGGTCCCCGCAGGACCAGAAGGACCAGCAGTACCTGGAGACGTGGGCGGGGTCAAACTCCAAACCCAACATCTCACAGTGAGCCACACTGCATCGTGGGTAAGAAAACACACCAGAATCAGACTCGAGAGATGCTCCTTTGTGGAAGCTTTTGATCAACATTAAACAGTTATTAAACGTTTATAACACGTTTAAACACATCATGTAGTTTTCAGCAGATATAAAGACTTTATCAACAACTGCACACCTCGTAGTCATTTCACTACAATTAACTGCAGATGGAAAATGTGTTATAAAGCATTATTAAGTGATTATTAAAAATTATTAATGCAAATCATAATAGTTTGTCATGATGTTTTGAGAATAGTCGTCATTTTATAGAGAAAGAAAATGTAAAAACTTTTCAAAGAAAAAGTCTAAAACCTTAATTTCACCAAAATAAAGTTAAAGAAAAAACAAACAATTGGAATAACTAAAAAATAAAGTCATTCTTTTACTAAAAAGCTAGTGTTAGTATTATATATATTATATAATAATATATATTCATGAAAATGATATTTCAAGAATACAATCATTATTTTATAATAAGTTAATGTATAGCCAAGTATAACATTAACATACAAGCATATAATAATTTTAGTGTGTTATAAAGAATTTATGATCCGTTTATAGAAAATAGAACTTATTCACAGGCAGGTTTAAAACTGCTAAAGACATATAATTATATATATTCACAACTATGTTATACTGATTTATTAAACATTCATGAACTGTTTAAACTTATAGAAGCTTATAGTTATTAACAAACACATTCAAAAACAAGTGTTTAAAACTACTACCACGTGTGTTACAGAGTTATAAACCATTTATTATAGAATAATAAAAATAGTTACTGTTGAAGCTGACAATGTAGTTTTTGCACACACACACACACACACACTCTCACACACACACACACACACACATACTCACTCTCACACACACACACACACACACTCTCACACACACACACACACACACACACACTCACTCTCACACACACACACATTCACTCACACACACACTCACACACACACATTCACTCACAC
>VMKM01003731.1:0-30258 GCA_008360985.2 Macquaria ambigua | reverse complement strand
TGCTCATGGTGGGAAATGTTGGGTCTCTGTAAATATAAAGAGTCGGTCTAGACCTGCTCTACTCGAAAAAGTGCCCTGAGATAACTTTGTTATGATATGGCGCTATATAAATAAAACTGAATTGAATTGAATTGAATTGAATCCAATATGAGCTGATTATGTCTCCACCTCTAGGACAGGGTGAAATGTTTTCTATTCCCCAGACCTTTAATGATGCTGTAGAGCCATGGTTAGCCTGTGCATAATGCAGAGCAATAGCATAATCCATGTTTTGTGTGTGTATTGCAGTTTTGTGTTCAGATATGCAATCTTTAAAGCTCTTTTAGTTTGTCCAACATAAACCAGACCACAGGGACATTTCAGCATGTAGACAACATGTCTGCTGCTGCAGTTTATGAAGGATTTTATGGTGTATTGTTTACCAGTACGTGGATGTGTAAAGACCAGAAAAACCCTGTAGGTTGATTAGACAGCCAGGAGATTGTGTTAGGTGGTTTAATAGTGTCAGAATGAACTGTCTACTGGAATATATATATTATACTGGAAACCCTCTTTCATTTCAACAGCTTTAGACTGGAAAGCCGTAACAGTACTGCAGTTTCTGCGCAGTCTCAAAAACTGGCCGGTTGGAAAGTTGCGGATGAGCTGTTTTGGGTGATTACTCTCAGCTTTTAGAAATGTGTTTCTGCTCAAGGGTTTATGATAAATTGTAGTCTCAATAGTACTGTTGTTTTCCTTGTAAAGTGTTAAGTCTAGAAAGTGAAGAAATGTTTCATGCTGGACAAAAATGCGTCTTGGAGTGGGTTATGAATGAAGAGAAATTCATGAACAGCATGAAAGCTATGTGTTAGAAAGTGACCATATGCATTAAAAAGCTGTTCAACTAATATAATATCAAAGCACGATTGATTTATTTTTGTATTGAATATTCATGTAATTTATCGAAATTAGACATTTTCATATGTAGCTTGTCAATGTTAGTAAGCACATGTAAGTAAAAACTACACTGCTCCTATGAAATAGTACTCTATTATTTATTATAATATTACTACCGTTAAGCATAAAACTGCATCCCCCTATAATGTAGTTCAAAGTTCACGTAGAGTGCCTAACTACGCATGCGTGTACTATCATGGTCATCACTGGCTGTACCAGCTGGGGAAGTTGTGAAATTATCACCATAGTAAAGTTTTAATGATAGAAATGGGTTGTTAACTCGTTATTTTTTATACGTTTGAAACTCTACACAGGGAGTATATCATACAGAAACTGAAGGGAAATCATGACAGCTAACGAGGATCAAGAGGTATGAATGAATGATGATACAGTAGTAGGCTAGCTGCCGTTAGCGGCTAAGTGCTAACTACTTGACACTAGCGTGACTGCTAGTTGCTCGTTGGACAGCAAAACAAGTGAACATGTCAGATTTTATTCAATGTGCAAAAGCTCTGTTTAGCTAAAACAGCAGTCAGACCAGAGTGTCAAATGTCTTTCTAGCTGCTGTTGATCCCTGATAAGCGTCTTTCGTTACGGAGAAAATGTTACACCAAACTCCATTCAAAAGTCTGCCAAGTTACGTGTGTTTAAGTATAAGGAGGAATGCGTGCCACATAAACCATAAGTAAAGACCTTTTCTAAATACAAAGCGTCCTCGAATCCAGTCGGTGTATATGTTATCCATTAAACAGCAACATGAAGCCAATTAAATATCTTTGCTTTACTAAAGCCATCTGCCACCATATACAGTGATAATTGGTAGCAAGTGGCTTTAGCAAGGGTTGAATTTAATAGAAGGCATTTAATGTCTGGAGAATTACATGTATACTTAAAAAAATAGGTCACCATTATCTTGTGAAAGGTCTTGAGTCATGGTTATATCCTGCATACCCTTGTCAAGTTTAATTTGCCATATTTCAGAATGGTGTTTGGCACACAGAAGCTATCAGGACAAGCTGCTGTTGAATTTAAACCTGACTAACCTGTTACTCCCTCACTTCTTCAATCACAGATGGAGTTGGAGGCTCTGCGTTCCATCTATGAGGGGGATGAGTGTTTCAAGGAAATCAATCCAGTTTCCTTTCAGTTTAGGGTGAGTACTGTCCTCTGTACTGTCCAAGCCTAAACTGTGCCTGCCCAACACCCTGTTTCAACAGCAAGGATATGAATCAAATTAAAGCAAGAACCTCTCACTCTTACTTTATGACCTTTAACAAACTGTTAGGATTCATTCTGGAGCAGCACCTTGTCTTACCTTATTTATAAATGTTAAACAACAGATAGGAGACCTTGAGGACACCAAAGCGTTCATTCTGGATGTCACATGGCCAGAGGCGTACCCTGAGACGGCCCCACAAATCTCCCTTGATGCCTTTTTCAACAACAGAATGTAAGTTGCAAGAACACTGCTGTATCCTTCTTCTGTTATTCATTAGTTTACATTGGAAACAGTGATGGCAGATTAGAAGATGACAGCAACATCTGGAAACACTTTGTGCCATTTTGCCTTTCCAGGGTCCTAAACGGTATGGCTGTACAGTTAACAGAACAGATATAGTTTTAAGGAATGTCAATACTGTCATCTATTGATACTCCAATGCATTTTAATGTAGGGAATTTGAGTTAAGGCCACTATGTGAGTATGTTGTTTTTCTTTCAAATTATTCCAATTGGATCAATTTTTGTTTGGTGCAGTCGATCAGGGCTGTAATCAGGATTTTAGAAATACTGTGCTCATGGGTCCTATTGTTGTTGGACACATGCTTGATATTATGGTCATGTTGTTTCTTTCCTTTATGTTGATTTAATAACAGCTCTGCGGAGACGAAGCAGCAGATCCTGTCAAAGCTGGAGGAGCAGGTGGAGGCTAACCTGGGCACTGCAATGATGTACACTCTGTTTGAGTGGGCCAAGGAGAACCAGGAGGCCCTCATGGAGAACCACAAGCCTGTAGTCACTGCTGTGGTCAGTATATTTCACTACTGTGACTAATGGTGCCTTCAAATGCGGTCGTGTTTACGAGAAGAGTCCATATGAATGGCCCCTCTTGTGGTATTCACGACCTTGGAAGTGGAAATTTTCTGAAAGCTCTGAGTTCACGAGTTGTTACAAGACGTTTTCAGAAATGGAAGTTCATTTTTTGTTGGCTGATAAGTTAATATATTGGAACTTTAGTTGTATAGAGTTTTCATTCCTAATTTTATAACATGTCTGAAGAAAATGTTGATATAAATGAAAGTAAGTCAATATTCTTGGAAAGAAGCAAAGAATATCAAGAGAACAACGAGGAGTCTTTTGGTGTCCATGTTGCCGTTGCCTAGCAGCGGCCTTCTCACAACTTACCACTTGAACGCCAAGCATATCATGTACACCTTCCCATGTCGTAACCACAAGCTTACGAGTTCCATTTGAAGGCAGCATAAATACATCAGTACAGCTTTCAGTCCTTTGTCTTAGGTCCATTTTTGGTACTTAGTGGTATTTCTGCGCTGCACAACCCTCTTGTCAGTTAAGCATTGTGGGCATTGTGTGACATCATCTTCATTCAACTGCTTGGACAAAACAACTGTTGATTATTTCTTGTTGTTGCAGACGTTGACATCCAGCAGTGAGGTGACAACCAGCACCTCAACCAGCAAGAAGAAGGAGAAGAAGGAGCAGCTGACTAAAGCTCAGAAGAGGAGGATCATCAGCAGGACAGGTACATCAGTTACACCATCCACAGTAAAATAGTCTTCCATTTTAAAAGACCATATTGGTGGGTTGCATATCATTCATTTCACTACGTTGTAGAGATGTCCCGAGCCAAGCCTTCAGATTGGTATCGGGGCCATTCCTGGCATGTTTTAATGGATCAGTATCGGCTAAAATAAAGCTGATCAAAGTCCTGTCCTTTCTTTACTGGACTCTACTGTGTTTTATCCGCCTCAGTCTGCCTCCACACTGCGAGCATTTCGCTGCACATGTGAGTGAAAATGAATGTGAAAATCATTAGGTGGCACCGGTGGATGACCTGGGTTGGCAAAATACATGGATTTGAACTCCAGTGTTAATTATCATTAGCAAAGACCAGTGTAGAAAACATTCAGGTAGCAGCTTCTCATTTTAGCCGGCATTGACTGTCACGTTCCCTGGTTAAAATAACAAACGTCACCAGCAGCAGCTCATATCACTGACGCTAATTAATGTTAATAATGTGAGTAACTTGATGACAGGCCAAAGTTAAAGTGTGGAGTTGTAGTTTGAACACTATGCACTGTGGAGATGTTTTTCTATGAGCGGGTCACTGTTTTGTTTGACTTGTGCATGTGCATGAGGACGCAAATGTAACTACACGTCAGGGCTACAGAGATACTACGTGGAGACAACAAGAACTGTGATTGGTCAGCTTGGGCTGCTTGTGTTTTCTCCTACAAGTTTCTAATGATGGCGGAGATTGTTGGGAGTGAAGACAACATGAATTAAGTTGAAGACATCTGCTGCTTTTCAGAAACACACATCTTACAAAGACATCTCCACTGCAAACCTTCTCTGTCACAGTGAATGAACTCAATTAGTGCTGCTGTTAATGATTGCAGAGAAATAATCTCCATAAATGAGACGAGGCGGATCTTCCCAATGTTGCTCATATCAATAAAGTCAATGAAGGAACATAAACACAGTTATTAAAGGGAATGTACGTTTTCTTATTACTACAATTATTGCCAGAGGTAAGACTGCTTCCCCTCTCCATGCACCTTGCGAGTAGGTGAAGTTGTGCCCGAAACCCCCAATCTACATTGGATTTTTATACTGTACTTACATAAATGGAAGCCAGCAGCAGTCTAAAAGCATTGCTTTGGAAGAAGGCCAGTAGTAATGTAAAGTATACATAATGTGTAGTTTAATCTTTAGTCTATTACAACTTGGCGTTTGTTTTTGTGGCTCTGGTAATCTGTTCTCTCAGTAATAATGACTCAATATAATTGCTGGGGTCCGGGACCACAGTGATGTAACATTTTGTTTTTTGTTGCTTTTATTTAACCAGGTTTGTCCCATTGAGATCAAGGATCTCTTTTATAAAGGAGACCTGACCAAGAATAGCAGCAACACAGAGTTTCAACAGTCAGTTAACAGGCAAACACATAGATGTGAGTAACATTAAAAGAGATCAGATATATATAATATAGATTTCACCATAGCTTTAAAGTTGTTCAGGGATACTATGTTTTGAATTTGAAGATCAGTCTGTAGATTGTTCCATGCAGTAGGTGCAGAAAACCTAAAAGCAGCTCAGTTTGGACTGAACAACAAGAGAACAAAGACTGTGATTTCCATATTTCAAGTTTAAAAAGAAGATAAGTAAGTAGGAGTTTTGGCGAGAATGGCTTTATAAATAAAAACATCCCAATGACCGAGGCGTTGTGAGTGACGGTGCTACACCAATCGCTGGCCGGCTTACGTCACTTCAGCGTTCCTATTGGCGGTGCGAATGCATACAGAAAAAAAGCCCTTGAAGGTATGTAGTTCTCGGGGGAGCTCCCCAGTGGGCAGTTCTCTCAGGGAGTCCCCAGAACTGTTTGGGCAGAACATGTATAACGGCTCTATGAAGTCGAAAATGTGGCTTTCTGAAACCTGCAGACAGCCTGATGATACACACAGTAGTTATAACCACAGCCTGTATTTTAAAGTCAGTAGTGATTGTGGCTTTAGTCAGCAGACAACAGTGCATATCATAATGATTTCTGCTTTCAGATAACAAAGGGGAACTGCCAAGAGGTTGGAACTGGGTTGACGTTATCAAAGTAGGTGCATTTTACCTTCTCTGCACAAGATGGTGCACTTACTCAGCTTTAAGCCTGCAGTGCCATTCATCGTTAACCTTTCCATATTCTTTTGTCTTCCTCTCCCTCGCCATCACCACTTCCCGATCCTCCAGCATGTAAGTGAACAGCCACCTCAATGAATTAGTATTTAAGATCCTTCACACAATGCCATTTCTAATTGTTTTCTTCTGTTTGTCTGTTGCAGCTGAGTAAAACAGGAGGAAAAGATGATGAGTAGGCCTGATGGCAGGGACCAGGTGCTGCTTTATATGAGGAAGTGCAGTGAAGTCTGAACTCACTGCAGCCTGCTGATGCTGCTACTCCTGTCTAGATGCCTTCACGTCCTTCAACTTCAACATTTAACACTCAGCATGGCTACTTCCACCCTGAGAACCAAAGCGGGCTGGAGAGCGGTGGACTTCAGGACTCACACACACGTCCAGCTAAACATATACTTTGAGCTGGGGATTATTAGAAGCCCTTTCTGTGTTTTATGTGTTTGTGGAATGCAGCCAGGTGAAGAGGAAGGCATAATCAGATTTTGTTCATCATACACAGTTAGCACTCTAATATTCTGCTCAGTCATCCATCAGGGTGGAGTGTGCTTGAGATACTTGCTGTCACTGCCATGTTTTCAGTCTGTGAGATTAGGCCCAGCTGCCAGGCACTGGAGCCATAACTGTTGGATTGTGGTTCTAAATGGATGTGTCAAAGTGTCACAGAGCATCCTGCTGTAATATAAGGTGTCATGTGACTTTGTGAAAGCAGAGAAACTTTTAATAACACACAAAATGTTACTCTTATTTTGAGAAAGTTTCTTTTTCCCTATGAATTGAAAAACAAAAAGTTTTATATATAAATAAAACCACATTTGGTCTACTGCTTGTCTAATAATGTAATTTGATGAGATGTGTGAGTGCTTTTATTCATGTGAACAACTAGTTTCTCCTGCAGCAGTTTTGTGTATGAACATATCGTTTGTAGAGCTGCAAACATTCCTATAAACATATGCGTGCAAAGATTGATATCTGTCTGCAATAACTGTAAAACCCAATTCACCAGTTCTTGTATTAGATTTATAGCAGAACTGACTGTTTTCAGGCTACATTATGGTCTAAATTGCTTGCTACGTTCAAGTAAGTGTGAAGGTACAAAATTGTACCTGAGTTACAAAGGAAGTGGAGGGGTTTTTGCCTTCAAAATAAAACAAGTAGTTTGGTGTGGGCTGTTGCTACCAGTGAGTTAAATGATCTGAGAAGACGTTGCCCAAGTGTTATTTATGTTTTTAAAAGGCTTCTTCTGATAGGACTTAGAAGACTTAATATCGTAACAGGTAACACTATAAAGTTCTTGCACACCAGAAAGTCAGAACCAAAAGATCCTGCACACTGTCGGTTACTTTTACTGACTTTAATGTTTTTGTTGTCAGAGCTTCATCAGGTCAAATCCATATAGACAAACAACACTTGCACCACATATATAAAAACACAGCCAGGTGCTGTTTGCTATGTGAATTTTTCCTGATGAAGGTCTGAGGAATAAACCATCAAAGTGAGTACAAGTGACGGACAAGAGTGTGTGATATTTATTAATACTTCACAGACTAAAAATGCTCAAATGTGTCTGTTTTTGAAACCAAATAAAAACACATGGACACACAATTTTACAAAAGGTATTATTGAAAAAAGAAGAAGAAAATTGAATACATAAAATGTGTAGAAAAGTTTTTTCTATAAAATTTTATAGGCTAGTCAAACATTTGTGCACTGAGGGGATTTATACAAATGACCTCAGTATTTCTAAAACCCTGGCTCCAGCCTTGGTACGGACCAGAAAAACTCCAACCAAAAATTGTTGCAATGTGACTGTTTCATTATAAAAGTCTAGATGGTGGGAGTTCAGCATGAAATGTCCTGTATTAGCCGAATAAAACTGCTGAAAGACTCCACATGTAGGAGAACATCTGATGTTGACTACAGCTTAAAGATAATTACTCTAGTTGTATACACCAGCTTATCTGTTCTCTCTGACCTTATCTAAATGTTTACTTATTTAAGTAAATGATGGCTGGCATCTGGAGTCATGAAAGCCTATTTCATGTGGAATTAGCAGATATGGCTGTAAGGCTATATACTATAAAACAGATGTCTCACTGAAACTATTCCTCATTTGGGAAATGTATGTCACCCTTTAAGCGTTCTATTTTGAAATTTGCGACCGGAAGTTGTGTCTGTCATTCTTTCCTACTTGACAGATGGATTATCTCTCTTATCGGACGGAGATGACAGAATGTGGACCTACTACAGAGACGGGCTTTTTCCCAAAAAGAAGAAGAAAGTAAGTGTCTTTTACACAAATTATGTAGTTTTAATCGTCAATAATAATTCACTCTGGCTTTTTGATAGTTTGAAATCTCTTTATATTTAATTTTATCGAGTCTTCTGTCATTAATACCAAAGCCTACTGCAGCTAAAAGCAATTTGAAAAAACTACAGAAAATATTATTAGGACCTAAAGCCTGTTTGTTATACTCAATATCATCTTGTTGGTTGTGTGTAAAAAGGTTTTTAGTGATACCATACTGCTAAAAATGATTTCTTGGTATATGCTAATATAAACAGTTACGGTTTTCTTAGGATATTATGTACAAATATTCTTTATGTTGTATTTTGTATAATTGATGTATTTTATAAAAGCTGATTTTCAGTCTCTATGATAATAATAAGATATTGTGCACTTTATGTCTTGCAGGAGGACAAAGGGGCTTTAACACTCCCAGCTATAAACAATGGCTCATCTTCACTATGTCAGGTGATCTATGTGCATTATAGGTATTATTGACTGTAGGAAGCAAAGGATCATAAAGAGAGAGAGAGAGAGAGATAGAATGACTGTCTGCCAGGGATGTGCACAGACATTCTGAGGGGCAGTGGCAAATTTTTTTAAAAAGGGCACCCCCACACCCACTGTATTGTCCCGATGCCCAAACACAACAAAACTCACACACACACACACACACACACACACATGCTTGTGTGCTCAAGGATGAAACACTGATCTGATGAGACGCATGTTATACATACAGTAACAATGTCCAATTTAGTTGTTATGTGAAAAATGCACCTCTTGTCCATAAATTCACAACTATTTCCGACCTTCACAAAGACTTGGAGACAAACGTGCTTTAATGGAGATGAAGTATATAAGAAGTGGATGTTAGACGTTTCACTAATGATTCACCTGTTGGCTGGCTGCTGCTTTGAAACCAGGTTTCCAAAGAACTCCCTCAGCTCTTTGTCCCCCTGTCTCTGAGGGCATCATCACTGTAATGTGCAACACGCAATATGAGCATCATATAATTTACAAAAGCACCAACTCTCTTCCAGGAGACTAACTTAGCCTGCCTACACTGGAAAGATCATCCTGTGCTGGGTATGAATTTACTCTGGATACTTCGGCCTGTCTGTCAGCAGTGTGTTCACCAGCAGGCAGCAACACTGATGATCAGACCAGTCATCTGATGTTATTGTCATAACAACTGTATTTCGTGTAATAGCGATAATTTGGTGTAATAATAATCAGAATTAGGGTGGCAGCAGTGGAAACAACAGTTGTTGTATTATTTGCAATTACAATAATCTGATAATATATATTAATTCATTATAAATATATGAATATATATATTTATTTATTAGGAACAATAGTTTCCTCCATTTTTTACTGTATTATATAATAGCCTCTTCAAAGGTCAACATTGCTAAGTCAGCTTCACGTGTCAAAGTTCAGCAAAGTTGATATCAAGGTTAACAGTTCACTTAAATTGACTTTACTACAGAACTCGAAGTGGGCCAGTACTTAGCAGTACACAGTACCGGCACTTCTACATTTTATTCTTTGGTGTACCGTGACTTTTTCTTGTGCACCGACACTTCTCACAAGCTGCCACTACTTTTTTCTGCCCTCTCCATATCAGGTTCTCTGGGTGATTCTTAATGGCCCTAAATAAACTGCAGCTGCAACACTAAACTGCAACTCCTAGCACCTGCTGCTACCACCATTGCTACCACAGCCAACTACGACGTTAACAATAACGAAGAATGTAATACTTAGTGATTTGCTGATTCTGGCCGGTACACACGCCAACTTGTGAATAAGGGGATTACTGGCACTTATTTCTTTCCACTTCAAGCACTGCTTTACTACCAGGAGCAAATCAACTGATCACAAAATATTTCGCCATAAATGCTTGTGTGACTGGGCCTGAAAGGGATGACTTTTAAAGGGATACTCCACTGATTGTACTCACCAAGATGAGTCTACACGTCATGGGGAATATTACTCAGCCTGTGAAAACAGTTGTATAATGTCTTCTGTGGCTCTGGAGGAGATGAGTCAAGTCTGACAAAATCAGCTTGGGTTTGGAGGCTACATGAAACACTTTGTAGGCTTTAAGATATCCATCCCTGTGTCTTCTCTGATGCTCTTATTTTGTAGAGAACAAATAGGAAGGGGCATGACACCAAACTGAACGAGGAGTCCAATATTAACAATTACCTCCAAGTAAGTACTTCAGGCCAACAGCTAACACTGAAGCACTAAATGTTTGCAGATTCTCTTCTGTTCTCTGTTCAGTCATTTATGACTAAAGCAATCCCAGAGTCCATTTTTACAGTTGAATTATTCTGTTTGTCTCCAGTATCCTCTACAGCTGCAGCAAACAGGCAGAACCCCAAATAATCCTTACTTAGAGGACAGAATAACTGACATACTGCACCAAGGCCATTTTTTCAAGGTATGTCTTATACAGACTTTCATGTCAATGAATGTGGCCATTCCATCCTTAAACTGAAGTAAAAAGACATAAAGCTGTAAGCCTGAGGTCATTTCTTTGTAATTTCTCTTTTTTTACAGGTTAAGGCAGCCAAGGCCTTACTAGATCTACATGAATATGGGAGAACAATTGAGGACTCATCAAAGTTACTAAGGAGCATGGAGGCACTTGTTGGAGAAGATGAGGATGAAGAAGAAAGAGAGGGAAAGGACAAAGATTGTATCAAGGAGGACAGAGAGACAGACAGTGGGACTTATCTCTCTGTTCAGTCAAACAAAAATGATGTGGACAAAAGAAAGGAGGAGCCTCCATTTCTTGTTGAAGAGAAGAGATTCATGGTCTACATATGTGGTGGATACAAAGGTAAGAATGAACAAATCTGTCATGTTTGGAAGATACTGTTTTCTGATTGGCTGGCAGGTGTTCATCAAAATGATATTTCTGGATCATTCTTAACTGTTTGAAGTCAGTCTTTATGGTATATCAATGAGTAGTTTGACATTTTAGGAAATGCGCTTCACTTTCTGGTGGAGAGTTAGATGAGAAGATTGATACCACTCTTGAGTCTGTACAATAAATATGAAGCTGGAGCCAGCAGTTGGTTAGCTTAGCTTAGCATAACGGCTAGAAAAAGGGGGTAGCCTGGTTGTGCCCAATGGTAACAAAATCTGCCTACCTGTATCTCTAAAGCTCAGTAATAGTCCGGAAAATAACCCCCCATCAAACCACAACTGTCTTTTTCACACTTTGTTTTTTTATTGTTTAACAAACAAGATATAATGCATTAATTAGTGAGCTTTAGAGGTGTTAGTAGGTGGATTTTGTTACCTTTGGATAGAGCCAGGCTAGCTGGCTAAACAAGCGTATTTCCAAAAACTATTCCTTTAAACTATATAGCTATTGGGATTGGGCAATTGGACGAATATATTGGTGGTTGTTTTTTTGGGGGGGGCGATTTGTTAGGGCGTTTTTTATCATTTTATTTTGCTAATTTAATGGTCTGCCTCCTCGACAATTCAACTCGGTAAATAATTAACCTGTAAAGCGCAATTCAAAGCATGCGTGAATAGGAATTTGCCTTTCTGTGTTTCACAAAGCAAAATCACTCGACATACTATAAAAGAAAGACGTAACAGTTGTTTTCTACATGTGTATATATGTTTGATTCAGACACAGTTGCAGAGAGAAGTGCGCTTATGGAGAACGTTTATCCCAGACTGTATCTGTACTGTAAGCAGAGAGGCTACGACTTCAGGATGGTTGACCTCCGCTGGGGGGTTGAAACACCTGTTGCTGAACGCCACGACACTGTAGAGCTGCATGTGGAGAATCTCCAGCGTTGTCAGGAAACCCAGGGTCCAAACTTTATTGTAAGATATCATCGTTTAGTAGTAGAGTGCAGGTTTTCGATAAACAGCATCATTGTGTTTCAGATGATGAATTCATGTATGTTTCTCTGTTTTGTTGGTCAGTTGTTTGTAGGACAGAAGTATGAGGTCCGGAGTCTTCCCTCTACCATCACCAGAGAGGCCTTTGAGGCCATAGTGAGAGTGGTGGAGAGAGGCCGACAGCAGATGTCCAGGAACAAACTAGTGGAGGACTTTCCTGCCTCGGGCTCCCAGTCCAGCATCACTACAGACAGCAGCTCTGGCAGTTTTGTCCAGGATTCCATTTACAGAAATTATCTGAATTTTGGAGAACAGGCTACATACTCAGGACTGCTGAGCCAGAGCTCCCACAGTTCATTTTCAGAAGGAGAGGTGGCCAGACTCAGCCCTGTGGGTGCAAGGAGCCTGGGGGATTTGGACAAAGACCTAACATTACTCAAGATGTGGTACAAGATGGACGAGAATTGCCTTCCTCCTGTCTACCGCTTATCTCCCATCAGGTGAAAACAAACTCTGTGGTCCAGGCTGAAATATCTCATCAACTATTCAATCTTAAACAAAATTTTGTTCAGACATTCTTCGTCCCCAGATGATGAATCCTAATGACTTTAGTGATCCTCCATCCAACCATGTGGTTGATTTGAACTGTTTGACAGATTGGCATGAAATTTAGTATAGATATTCATGGTCCCCAGAGGATGATTCTTGATTACTTTGTCACCAGCAGGCCACATCTTTCACTAATCTAGTGAAATATCTCAACACCTACCAGATGGCAAAAAAATGGTACAGGGCTTCATGGTTCCCAGAGGACGAATCTTAATGACTTTAGTGATCCTCTGACTTTAAATTTAGTGCTACCAGCAGCTTGGAATTTTTGATTTGAGATGGAAATGTCTCAAAGACTGTTGGATGGATTGCCATGAAATTTGGTACAGACACACGCAGACATGTTCCACACAGAATGACTTAATTTCAGTGATGCCCTGAACTTTCATCTAGTGTCACCATCTGGTCAAAATTTCATGTCCAATACTTTGGCTTATGAACAAATACCTCAAATATTAATGACATTCCCATCAGTCTCAGATGTACTTTATGTTTAGTGCTAATGTAAGCATGCTAACATGCTAAACAAGATGGCGACACTGGTAAACATTATACCTGGTAAACATTAGCATGTTAGCATTGTCATTGTATGCATGTTAGTATGCTTATATTAGCATTTAGCTCAAAGTACAGCTGTGCTTAAACTTAGAGACAATTTTGATATTTTCCAAGCGTACAAATGTAAAATTTGCTTCTGGAAGGCTTTACAGAACAGGCAATCAAATCACCAAATCCAAAAATGTCTTTCTTTTGGGAAACATGAATGTGCACAACAAATGTCATCACATCCTATTGCATTATGTAATATCTTGTATATAATTGGTAATTTTGGTGTAAGGACAGAGGAAGGGCCATGGGATCACCATGAATAACCAGAGCAAATTTCAAAACAATCCAGCCATAAATGATCTTGTGTAGAGGAAAGCTCATCTCTATCACTCCCTCTGTCATGCTGTCACAACAGTCAGTAGGGTTCAAGATCTGGAAAACACGAACATAGGTTTAACAATCCCATTCATTATCACTTGGTGACATTCACAGCTCTCACCATCCTGACATGTTGAGCACGGACAGGGAGCGCAGGAGGCAGGCCAGGAAGGACTGGAGCGCTACCTGCCACAGACTGTGGGGAATTCTACAACGCAGTGCGGTTGAGGCACTTGGGCAAGAGGAGGCATCACTGTTACTCAGAACAGGTAGGGTTGGAAAACATATACTGTTTTTTTTTTTGTTTAGTCCTGTGATATGATAGAGATTTCTCCTTGATCCTTCTGACCAGAGAAATCATTCCACTGTGGTCTTGGATTATTTTTCACAGGAGCTTCAGAGGTGCAAGTCTGGGATAATTGCAGTGAAATCCAGTATAGACGGATTACAGTTAATAGCTTTAAAAGGCTCATACAGAACAGGTTTTCAATCAATAGATTTATCGTCCTATGGTTTAAATACAGTGACAAGAACTAATTTCAAGGGGTATATGCTAACTTCCACATTTTGATAAATGTCTAACATGAAACTTTCTACTGTCAAGATAATGACTACTGGCACAAACAACAGCTTATCTTTCATTTTTTTTATGCGTAGTTCTTGACTGGGAGGTAGAGACAGGTCTGCAGTCTGTAGATGAGGCTCCACCAGAGGAGCACTGCCACTGCTATAAAAGACTTATCCCAGATCTTTACTACAACCTGAAGAATGAACACGCTGATCAGTACACTGACCTCCTGAAGGGACAAGCTCAGCTCGATCCAGTACTCAGCACAGCACATCAGCAATTTATGGACCGGCTCCATGAAAAGGTATTTTCACTGTTAGGACAAGCTTACGTATAGCTGCTGTGACTATAAACTCCAACTGAAATCACATTTAGGCATGCTTTTTTGCAGTCAAAATATTTGAGTCAAAGTCATTTTTGAATATATAGTTAGCATGTTTTATTAATGAAAGGAAGAAAAAAAGGTATTGTGGAATAAACCAGAAATGCTTCTTTACTCTCTAAGCCTCTGAGAGGGCGGGCTGGTGTACATGTCTGATTGACAGACGCTAGTAACTAGCAATTTAACATCTAAAATGATTGCTTTTGACATTTCCGGTACGTTTTTAAACTATTTAGTGTGCTACAGCTGACTAGCTAGTTAGCTGTCTAGCCTGCAAACTGACGCTGGCAGTGCAGTTTTCCCCTGGTGCATGTTTGTTTGGTGTAAGTGTAACACAAGACATGCCTTTGTAGATTTTTTTAATCTTGTCTTTCAGTTCCGCCTCTTATGTACATTTTATTCAATTTCTATGTCGACATCATCAAGCTGCGCCACACCAACATCTATGAGCGTAATGTGGGATGGGGACGGAAAGGCCTGAACCCCAAACACAATCGGTCACACCAGTTCTACACTGAGCGCATCTCCTCTCACTTTCAGCGGACTGTTATCAGTTCCCTCAACAAGTACAACATACACACATATGGAAACGTTTTATAAACTAGTACATATCTCTGTGTTGTATGAGTTTACTACAGCTACTTTATGTACCTTTACTATTCCAGAGTAATGAAGGTCACCAAAACTCAAGGCCCTTTTGACACGGTGAGGAGAGAAGCTGTCAGAGAGCAGATACAGGAGGAGATACAACGTCATGTTAACTATGGACTCCATCTGTGAGTGGGCCATTGCCTTTCTTGTCCACAACCAATCACTAGAGCTGGATATACACCACACTAGTTTTACAGTGCGCTAGTTTACAGTGACTCATGATTCTCTGTTGTATCCACACTTCCTCATTTGGGCTGATAAGATGGCTGTATTTTCCTATCAAAATCTTTCCCAGTGCAACTTGAAGTAGTAATATCTCATTCAAAGCCAATATGTGTAGAATTGTTGAGTGATTGTAGCAGATTCCAAATTATTCTATTGGCATTAGTTTTAGTTTGTAGAAAAATTAGATAATACCAATCAGGACTGCACAGGCGGGACCAGCCGTAGAGGCACTAATGCGTATGTGCAGTGGGCCGCACAATGCGGAAGCATAAACAGAAGCTAGAAAACGTTATCTTTCTTATAATACATCCATGGTGCTAACCTTTGAGTGAACAGACAGTCCAAAACAAGGGAATCTATCATGCCCTCTTAGCTGCACCATCCACTTGTATATAACCTTCCTCTGTCCTAGTATAAACTGCTCCACAAAACAGACATGGAGACATGTAGACAGTTATGAGACTCAAGTAAGTCAATAGCAGAAATACATCTCTTGAATAAACTTTGTTAACTTATTGTCCTGTCCTCCAGACGCTAGTCTGAGCTACCTAGCTTGCTAACTGACAGCTAGCTAGGTAAGATTAAGAAAACTCTTGAGACCATTGTAATGCAACTTCAAATTATTTTGGTAAACATAATGTTAACTGCTGCTGATCTAGTCAAACAGGTCACACCATTATAAAATACAAGGACCCTTCATGGAATCAAATTTGATAATAGAATAATAATTTACGTTGTTTGTCCTGTCAACAGCTTTACAGACATCTCTTTTATAATGGTGGTCTATGGGGAAAATGCTTTTTGGGTACTGGGACAAAGTGGCAGCAAGGCTGAATATCGGCATCCTATCAGCTCTCTCAGTAAATCAGTTAGCACTGTCAAGACAGTTTGCTTTTGGTCAATGGTGTGAATTTGAACTCAAAGCGAAGAACTACTTTGCCCTTTAAACTGAAATGACTGATGATGAATTTCCGGCAGTTGCTAACAAGTGGCTAAATGAGACTACAGAGGTTGTTGCTCTGTTTCCACACATGCTAAAGATTTCCCTCCATCCCTCAGGGGGAAGGGCTGTACCTTGAGGCAGGCTTTCCTAGCTGATATAAAGAAGGCAGTGGAGCAGTCAAGAACCAGACCCATCCTCTTGCTGGGTCCTCCAGGCTGGGGAAAGAGCACCACCATGGCTGCAGTAGCACAGCTAGTGCCCTCTTGGCTACCTGGGTGAGATGCTGGTAGAGCAGAGGATCACCTGGTAGCAATGAAGTATTTTGGTTTGTGGTGTTGAACATACAGATTTGCAGACACCCACTGCTAGAAATCCAATTTACAGATATATATTTATAACATACATTCAAGTGCAAACAAAATGCGATAAATCAATCATCAGAGTATCACTGATAGCCATTCCATTCCATTTTTTTTTATGTCTCATTGGTTCAGAGCTGTGAAGATTGTGGTGCACTTTATTGGCTTCACTGGAGAGAGCAGGAATGTTCGTCTGGTCCTGCAGAGACTTTGTGTCCAGCTGGCTGAAACCTACTGTCCCCATACACAGCTGTCAGAGGTACTGGATCAGGATTATGACAGGTTGTATTTTCCATTAAAGTGATATCAACCTTAACCAGAAACATTTGACATCTGTTTGCCTGAACTGTGCGCATTATTTCTGAAATTAACAATGATTTTGCTCTGACTGATCTGATGGAATCTGATCATCCAGTATACATGCTGGTTCTAAAGGGTCTAAAGGGTTATTTGTCCCCTCTAGGATTTCCCTCAGCTGATCAATGAGTTCCACACTCTATTGGGTCTGGTAGGAGCAGAGAGGCCCCTGGTGGTCCTGCTGGACGGGTTAGATGAGCTGTCTGAGGAACATGGTGCAGACCTCTCCTGGATCTCAACCCCTCTACCTCCAAACGTCCACGTCATCTTATCTGCCACCACTGACTCCCCCTGCACTCACACTCTGCAGGTCAGTTTAGCTGAAGTGAAGTAGATCAAATTTCACTGTGGCAGCAGAAATGAGGATACAGCAAAAAACATTGAAATGTGGCAAATAGGAAATGTACAATATTAGGTCTTATACAACCAACAGCTGCATGACTAGAATTTATTGCTTCAAATGTGAGTTTCAGGCATGTTTGTAGACGGAATAGTAGGTAAAAGGCCTAAGGCAAAGGTGTTCTGAACGGCCATGCCACATTTAGCCGAGCTTAGCATTAAGACTGGAAGCATGGGGAAACAGCAAGTCTGGCTCTGTCTAAAGTCCAAAAATACACTTACCAACACCTCTGAAGCTCACTAGTTAATGTGTTATATCTGCTTTGTTTAATCTGTACACAAAAGAAATGTACAAATGAAAATTTGTGGTTTTAGGAGGAGTTTTGGGCTAGAGCTATTTCCTGGTGAACAGCAGCCAGGCAGAGTAACTCAGGCAGGTAGCGTTCTCATGGCATCTGCTAAACCCAGATTTGTCAAGACTTCAAACTCCAGTCTCGTCCAGGCTGCCAAATAGTGGAGTATGATTCATCACCCAGACAACACGTTAACACTGCTCAAGAGTCCATTGACGCTGTGCTTTACACCACTCTAGCCAACGCTTGGCAGTGCGCATGGTGATCTTACCCACAATGTTCACCAGATGCAGTTGTGTCGCATTCTGGCTCTGTCGTGGCTGTCGGAAACAATCCGCTCTTTTCTTCCAGCTGCTGTATTTATGTGTCTGAACAAACACTTCCAGTGAGCATTGGAACTGCAATAATTGTGGCCCAACCAGAATGCTGCTGCTACTACTACCACAAATAGTTGTACCTCTGCGACTAGTGCAAACACATATTACACCCTAGCAACCACTCAGAACTCCCTAGCAACCACCCTATATCATCATAACAGCCACCACATTTATCCTAGCCTAGCAACCACCTACAAACACATTAGCAACCATGGAGGACACCATAGCAACTGCCTAGCAACCACCTGAAAACCCCTTAGCAGTCACCCATAACATCATAGCCACTATGTGGTGCGACCTTAAGCTGGAATTATGCTTCTGTGGGCTGCATGTAGGCGAACGTGCATGGGGGTCACTTGGCTACCTCTGCGTGGCTGTTTCTTTTATACTTGTATGTAGTACGTTTATGTTTGTTTTCGTCTCCATTTTGAACCTGTCTCCCGACAAGAGTTGAATCGTCCAATCAACTGTCTTGACGTGCCGTTCGCACAACACGTAGTTGAGATTTGGGAGGTGTGCATTTCAGCGCCTCTGCAACCTACGGTTACCCATAACACCCTTCTCTACGTAGGTTCACAGAGACGTTTACGTGTATCTTCAGAGAAGCATAATTGCAGCTTTTTCCACCTGGAACACCATATCAACCTGTTAGCAACCACACCAATCACCCTAGCAACGGTGGCAGCTGGTGATTATTTACCTGGGTGGGGTTACAGGTACTGAGGACTTCTGCTTACACACTAGCAATGTTGTTCTCCAGCTGGCACTAAGCTTTGACTTCAGCAAGAGAAGACTTACTCAACAATTGAATCAGAAAAGCAAACACACTACAACCTAGTCTCCGGTTGTATTTCATTACCTATTTGTCATATTTCTAATCTAAGTCTAAAGGAGGGTGTGTGCCCCACAGCCTGGAAGGCTGCAAAAGTTATTCCTTTACCCAGGAAAGATTTACAGGTGCCAACAGCCGCCCTATCAGCATTCTTCCTGTACATGGTAAGATAATGGAGGGAGTGGTGGTTGATCAGGTTTCACACTTTTTTTCTGTGAACAAACAACATGCTTATAAAGAGGGACATTCTGCTAGCACAGCTTTAATGCAGATGACCGATCAGTGGTTAAGTGATACAGACAGGAACAGAATGGTGGGTGCGGTCCTACTTGATTTCAGCACTGCACTGAAACTTGCAGCTTATGGTTGAAATTTTTCTGCCCTTGATTGGATGAGAAGCTACCTGACTGGTAGAATGCAGAAGGTCTTCTTCAGTGGTAGTTTTTCTGAATCAAGGATGTCGAAGTATGGTGTCCCCCAGGGAAGTTGCTTAGCATTCCAATAAACAATAAAAACAGCTCAGCTTAGCTACTTAATCTGTCTCTTTTCTCACCATCAGAAAGATCATGTCGAAAAACAAACAAACCTTGGACTTGGGGGAAAAAAAGTTTATTTATCCATTTTTCAATGGAGACTGCACTGCTGTATGCTTGATTATATGCACCTGTTAGCAATGGATGTGGCTGAGGCAGCTGAACCCACCAATTAGAGTCAAGTAAATATATGATTTATAGTTGTAGAATAGCATACTCTCACCTTCCCCCAACAGTCAGCCCATCCCACAGTCCTGTCCCTCCCTCCACTCAGTCCAGATGACATCACAGCAGCATTAGAGACCAAGCTGCGGACTGACCAACGGTGTCTGCAGGAGCAGCAGTGGCAGCTGTTGATCCAGGCCTGTCTGTCATGTCCCTGCCCTCTGTACCTGGAAGCAGCTTACTCTGAGAGCATGCTCTGGACCTCCTACTCCCCCCAGGCCAGCCTCAGTCTTCCAGCCAGCCCACAGGGCCTCTACCTCGACGTGCTGGCTCGCCTGGAGAGAGAGCTGGGGAGGCAGCTGGTGAGACGGGCTGCATCTCTGATATCCATCTCACGTTGGGGTGTCTCCGAAGAGGTGGGGAAAGCTACATTTAACTACAAACTGCACATACACATAATCACTAATCACTTTCAACAGCATATCATACGTTTTTAGATTGATTTCCTACCTTGCAAGCAGCCACTGGCTCAGCATCCCTTCAGTGCACAAAAAATCAACTAGCTGATACTTACACCTTGTTTGAGATATGTAATTTATTACAGTGAACATTTACAGCTTTCAGGCTGACAAAGTGATGCGGGTAAAACATTATCAGCCCATTTAATATATAGTGTAGCGTACCACAAGACTCAGTTGGGCTCAGTCAGGGCAAGAAATGCGAGTAGTCAGATGATCAGACAGATTTTAAAAGAATAATTAACATCTCAAGGAATACACTCAATCTCATGTCTGTGCATTATATACAGACCTGGGGTCAGGATGTGGTTAGCCTATCTTAGCATAAAGACTACATATACATACCACCACCACCTCTAAATCAATTAAAAGACAAATCAACATGTTGAAACTCATTTGTTAAGTCCCTAGAAAAAACAGAAATGTGAAAACAACAATTTGTAGATTTAGGGGAAGTTATGTGCTTGGGCTATTTCTTGACAAACAACAGTGTATCCATCTGCCCAGCACTTCTGTGCAGTGTCTCTGGCTGTAGTGCTGGTTGCCAGATACAGTTGGTGAGCACATGTTTTGGTCTCTGTACAGACACGATGGTACCAAACCAACCTCACTGTGACAACAAGACTCCAGGAAGCTGAGCACAGTCAATGTGTTCACCGAGAAATAGTTCCAGCATGTAACCACAAAGTGACATTTTTCCATTTCTGTTTGTGTATGGATTAAACAAACGAGAAACAATGTGTTAATTAGTGAGCTTTAGAGGTGTTGGCTGGTCCATTTTTTAACTTTATACAGAGCCAGGCTAGCAGTTTCCCCCTGCTTCCAGTCTTTATGCTAAGCTCGGCTAACCATGTTCCAGCTCCAATCCACAGACATGAGACTGATATCTTCTCATCTCACTTTCAGAAATAAAGTGTATTTCCCCAAACTAGAATTATTCTTTAAGTAGCAGTATCCATCATTTTCAGTTATTCTGTATTTGGTCACATTAATGCAACAGGCAACAAGGCAGTCACACCAGTGTGAAAGTAAAAAGCTTGTATGTGAATGGGATCAATTTAAAATTCTGATTTGATTCATGTTTATGTCCATCATCAGGAGTTACTGGACCTACTGGCCCAAGATGGGAAGGTGCTCCAGGAAGTGACCTCATATCACTCCTCTTCCAGCCACCCCAGGGTGCCTTATGTCTTGTGGGCTCGACTGAAACGTGACCTCGGCCGTCACCTAACTGAGGTCAGGACAGACGCAACGTGGGTGTACCGCTGGACGCATTCTGAGCTGAGCCGTGTGTGCATAAACCACTATTTAAAAACAGATGATTCCCATATGGCTCTGCATGCAGACTATGCTGACTACTACAGAGACAAGTCGCAACACACACACATATTTCAGCCACTGGCATGGACACTGGATGAGGCGGAGGATGGCGATGGTATGACTAAAAGTTACAGATTCAATCAGAGGAAGCTTCACGGGTTGCCCTACCACCTGGTCCGCTCAGGCCAAATCCTGCCCTTCCTGTCTGAATGCATTTTCAACTATGAGTTCCTGCTACATAAAGCCTGGGGTCTGTCTGTCCTGGACATCGAGGAGGACCTGAAGAAGGCTGTGCTGCCAGACAAGTAGGTCCTCTCAGAGGACAGACAGAAGGCTGTCTTAAATTAAACTGGATATAACATTGATGATATATGGCAACCGGTTACTTTTAGTAGGAGACAACTAAGATGAAGGATAAGCAAGAGCTTTCTTGTTCTTGCACATTTGTCCAAAGCAAGATGATCCTCACTTTGAGTCTTGGCTTTGGATCTGTTTCATGTCCCTGATTGCAACAGTTTACCTTCCAATTTCCACTGTCCAAATGCATGCAGATCCAGTGATGAGAAGAAATGACATCATAGGGTGCATCACAATAGTCAAAAAATGTTCTTTTCCTAACCACTTTTCTTTTACCTTGATAGACAATGTGTTGTAGTCAAAGAAAGGTTTAAGAGAATTGACAAAGTGTTGAGAGAATTCCACTCAAATTTACTTTGCACTTCAAGGTACCTTGTGGACTTTTTGACCACTGGTGGTACATGGGCAACTCAATACACATTCCTGCCGATAGTGCACACTATTCCAGTCATTGACAGATGTTGGTGGTAACAGATGTGTGTAAATGATAAATGTGTGGCAATTCATCCAATAATTAACATGTTTCTATCTGACCAAAAACATTTCAACCTGCTGGTGGTGCTAGAGGAAAGGTCAGGGGATCACCAAAGTCATTAGGGTTTATCTTCTGGTGACCACGAATATCTGTTCTACATTTCATGGCAATTTATCCAATGATGTCAAGATTTTACTCAGCCACATCATTAGGATTCATCCTGTGGGCACCATGAATGTTTGTACCAAATTTTAAGACAATCCATCCTGTAGTTGTTGAGATACTTCAGTCTAGACTAAATTGGTGGACTGACAGAGGGGCATTGCCATCCCTAGACCACCATGCTAGCATGGCAAATCTATACATTTCTCAACTGCACAGGTCCTGCCCAGGGTGTCTCTCTGCCTTCTTCATTTTGCTTGCTGGGATCTCCAAGAATTCATTTGCGTGTCTTTGTTGTGTTGATGCATTGAATCATACAAATGGGGATAAGGGCGTACATTTCCAGACTCCCCTCAAAGGCATTCATGGTGTTGCACTCAAGTTGCAGTACACACAAAATGTGATGGAACTAGTTGTTTGAAGAATGAAAAAAGAGAGCTTGAAAGAGAAGTTCAAATCTTGCCTTTCACACCTCCACACACCTGGCAAAGTACTGCGTACAGTGGTGCGATTGTCAGATTGTTGGTTTCAGAAAGTTACAAAAATTGTCAGTTGTTACTTTTCCGTAATTTTGTCATCAGAAAGGAGACTTCAGATGCAGTTAGACCATCTGACTAACACTTCTTTTGAAGCATACTGAGGCCATATGGTCTACAGTAGTATGTCTCTGGTGTAGCTCTAATCACAACCCACACTTGAAATCAGAAATCTTTGGATCTCTTCTTTTGTTTTCCTGATACCTTTTTTTCGGCTATCTACTGCAGGCTGCAGATGTTCTTCTGACATGAGCTAAAATCCAGCTTGTGATATTTGTTGCATAATACCCCAGTCTGTCCTCTCTCCACTGCATGCTGTCATCCCTCTGTTAGTTTATCTATGTAAATACAGTATGTATCCCCACCACTTCCTTCTGTCCCAAGGGTGCTGGTGGATGTGGAAGTGCTGTCGGGTGCTCTGGAAATGTCCAGAGCAGTGCTGCTGCAGGACCCCTGTCAGCTGGCCTCCCAGCTTATGGGTCGACTGGGACAAATGGTTATCGAGGACCGTCCTGTTGCTAAAGGTATACTGTGACAGAATCTGCCTTAAAATTGTGGATGTCAGTAATTATTTACAGTATATGTTATATATCATATGCTGTACAGTATATGATATATGACCTGTGCCTGTGTTTCAGATGAAAGAGGTGGAATCTGTGGAGTTGCATAAATGTGAAAGAGGATTCTAGACCAGTATACTTTTTCATTTTTCAATCATTCAATAACTTTATTTATATGGCCATTTCAAAACCAAGTTACCAAATGCTATACACAAAGAAAAGAAATAAAAATAAGAAAATGCATAGATCAGAGTGAAATACAATATTAATACAGTAAGATAAAATTTTAAAAAAGTAACTTGACTGAACTTAAAAGTATGAATGCAATAAATGAAGAGACAGATGAAAAGGTAAGATCTATTATAATAAGTTATGATTCATCAGAATTTAATTGCAGATGTTTTGAGATGGCCAGAATTTAACTTCTGTAAGGGAGGCATGGATTTGCTCAGTTGCATGGATGGTTATTGTTAAAAGGAGAAGTAGATCTGGTAGTCATCTGCATAGAAATGGACACTGATTAACCTAAGGTAACATGCTGATGGAGAATAGTAAAGGACCAAGGACTAGCCCCTGAGGTACTTCATGAGTACAATGGGTTGAAGAGGATTTACAGTTGCCTATGCCCTATCGATGCTTCACCTCTGTGAGTGAATCTGCTAACCGTGGCGGGGGAATTGTGTGTATTTTTGGTATTTGAGGTACATGAACGTAGTCAAATTAAAGACTTGGCAGCTTTTTTTCCAAAGGTTTTTGTATCAGCCTTCAGTAACTCAGAGTATATTGTGCTTATCTCTAAGCTGTGTGTCTGACCCAGGTGACCGGCTGAAGTTCAGCTACCTCCATGCTCTACTGGCTCAGTGTACCCAGTCCTCCCTGCCTGTGTTGCTGCCTTGCTCCACCTGCTTGCTGCCTCCAAAAGGCCTCCAACACACCCTGCTGGCAGGTAACACATCACACATATACTGCTTTGCTTCACAGAGTTGTCATCTTGATTGTTCATACTGTAATTTTGATATGTTGTCCTAGTCTGTACACAAGACATTTATTGCATGTCTGTCCGTCCCTCCTCTGTTTCACTTCCTGAGGTTTATTCCATTTTTTTTTTTCCTGTTAAAGGGTTTTTCAGGGAGTTTTTTCTTACCAGAATCAAGGGTCTAAGGATAGACGGCGTCGTATGCCGTACAAAATTTGTGATTTGTGATGTTAGGCTACATGTATATAAATAAAATTGACTTGACTTGATGAATACACCCAGTACTTAGTGCTACTGTAACTAAAGTACTACATACTGTATGTTGCTACATTTTTTTTATGTGCATGTAAGTGTAAATGTAGCTGCATGCTTTAACTGTATAATGAAATAATCAAATTGAATGATTGTGTGTTTACTAACCAGGTCACTTGACCAATGTGACTGCCCTGGGAGGGGGGAAGAAAAGACCCTTGGGTGTCACCAGTGAATCAGATGGAAGCCTGAGGTTTTGGGATCTGGAGCAGAGGCAGATCATCAGGAGCCTGGACTCGGTGGGGGGAGTTGTGGGAGATTCAATCACCCTGGGTCTGGATGACAGGATGCTCATAGTCCGCATGGGACAACGTCTGCAGGTTGGACTTCAGCAACACCTAGTTTCACTGCTTGGTTTAAATGAAAAGGAACTATATTCTTTCTGCCTTATCTCAGCATGGAAGCTTGTGACTACAATGTCATTACAAAAGATAGCATTGCAAAAACAACTTGCTAGCTTTTAGGATCCGAACATCAAGATAATTTGGATATGTAGCACTCTGGAAAGGGAAAAAATAAGTTTGTATTGTATAAAACACCAACAGGTGAATTCACAAAGAATGGATTGTGGCTGCTCAAAGCACCATGAATTGCCACTTGCAATCGCAATCTGCCCTGTCTCATTCACAAAAGATATTGCGCTAATGATAGCGCAAACATGCCCAGTAAATTTTGCAGCTGAGTGCGATTTGCCCTTGTTTTGCGTCTGATTGCAAATATCCATGTGGCGAAGAAGACTATAAATGGTGGCTTTGTGCCTAGACCACAGTAGGCAGGACAATGGTAGAGAGAAGGAGAAAACTGACATTTTTAGACCCTGAGCTGCAGTTAAAAAGTGATATTCTCCTTCCAAATATCTGCTAACGAGCACGCCTGGCATGCCGATGCCTTCGTCTGGCTACAGTCACTGCTGCCATGATCACTGGAAAGTCTCGGCGTAACACCCCTTATGAATGCGCTTCAGTTACCACCAACTCTCTGAAGACGCTAATAATTTTCACTCTAAATGCATGTGGCTATTAGCACTGGTGTTTTGAACTGGACTTATTTTGCAATGAGGCTCATTTGCATAGAAAGGGACCAATTTTGCACCAAATGTCTGCATATTCTACCTAATATAAATACATGCAAATAGCACTGGAGCACCGAGACGCTGTTTGCGTAGCAGCCCAGTTAGGGGTGCATTTCACCCTTTGTGGGCACTTTGAGAACCTTATTTGTGCAGGTTTAGCGGCTGCAAAAGCCGCGCAATCCTTTTGTAAATTCACTTACAAGAGTTTAAAACCACTGTTTTTCAAAATGTATGTTAAAGATACTGATATATAACTTGTGGCTGTGTTTCAGGTGAGAGAGGTTGAATCCGGGCGAGTTGTGTATTCAGAGAATGACTCGGTGGACCTCCCCATAGTAACCACGACTTGTGATGGACAGCTTCTGGTGGTCTTCTATGATGGAAGTCATCTAATCAAGGTACTGACAGCTAGAGCTGTACACTGTGAAAGTACCTGCTCAGCACCAAACAGCAGATAGAAAAAGTTTAATTAAACTAGCCAGTGAACATAGTAGAGCATTTAGCAGCTAAAGAGACAGATATTTTTCTCAGGAGTTGGTGGAGACCAAAAACAGAGCTAACAGGAGAGTGAATATAGGACTTACATTGATCAGGTGACACAAACATGACTCCAAATGAATGCTAATGTTGCTCTGTGTCTGCTGGATGTGTAAACAGGCAGATTTAGAAAGAGAGCCTTGTATGTTCATTAAAGTTTCTAAAAGGTTTACATAGGTCACGTCTGAGGTGAATGTGTGTCTGTTGTGTGCTTGTTAGGTTTTTGACCTGGCCTCCTCCTGCTCTCTTCTGCACTGTGTTAACATTTCCATGGAGCGTGAGGCCATCCACAAAGACCGCTCCATTCTGCTGTCCAGCAACTCCATCAGAGACTACGTCCTCTTTGCCTACAGGTCAGACAGCACCAGTTTAGACCCATGTATTTGTATCAGAATAAAAGAATTGCACATTGTCACCTGATTAATTAAAGTATAGATTCAATAATGTTTCCAGAAAAACATGCAGAGGAGGTTGCAGTAATTCTTTAAGCCCTGAGTGTCTACAGAACCTTCAGTCAGACTGGATCCAACCACAACAATCCCCAACAAGCACCAGAGAGTTAGCACAGGCTTAAACTGAGAGGCAAAACACAGGGAAAAAAACAACAACCCACAAAGCGCTCATCACTGCATGGGCGCAGTAATAACTGCAGGCAGCCCGAGTGTATCAGTGTTTTTATCAACTCAGAAATTCTCTCATCTGTATTATGGAGACTGGACACTGTTCAGAGAAATTTTAGTGAATCATTCAAACTTGCGGAAGCCCTGAGAGGCAAGTGAGAAAAACAAATTCTGCTGATCCATTTTCTAAGTCTGATCCTGAAATGAGTATTACAACAACAAACACTTCTGAAAAAAATCATCCTGAAAAATGTTTTCACCTGCCAAAACTTTTTTTCCCACTTGTTTCACAGATGATTTTTTTTTTTTCAGGAACTTAGAAAGATTATTCTGGCAAAACCTTATTTTTTAACCATTCTTAAGTCATAAACACAGGAGAGAAAACAATTTAGATCGGACTTAGAAAATAGATCACCAGAATTTATTTTTCTCACTTGCCTCTCAGGGCTTCCGTACAAACTCTAACTGTAACATTGTAAAAGTCCTCAGTGGAAATCACTACCTTGCTTATTAAAACCCTATAACAGCAGGTCAGATCCCAGTAGGTCATTATGAATGTCAAATGACTGTGAACTCAGCAGCATCACATTAACTGTCACTGTGAATGACCTTGTTCTTAAATAATATCACATATCCCTTTGTTAACAAGCTGTGAACACAAACCTTTATAGCATCCAGACGAATTTCACCACTGGGTTTGAAAACAGTTGTGAATTATTAAGTTAGGCCACTACTCATGTGCCTCAGCAGTGTAGTGTAGCACGGAAGGTGATGCCTTCATGCATTAGCTCCTGTCACGTACATGAATGACACCGAAGCTGATGCCCAGGGGTTAACACAAGGGATAATAAAGGTTTCCAGAGAGTTTTTCTTTATTCTGTTATCATCTAATTAAAACAGAATTGAAAGCAGTGGCGTGCATGCTTTCAGAGTAATTAGCACAGAAGCCATACCTTAACACCTGACAGGAGGAGGTATCAGATAAACAACAAACTAGGTCACTGGTGGTTGCTGGTAATACAAGACGACATGTATGTTAATAATATGGAAAGCCTCAGAGCATCGGCTCATTTACAGTTCCCTCACTTCAGTGTGTCGGTGTTAAATTAAAGCTCTCATAATAGTGATAACGCCTTAATCTTCAAAAGTACAGGTAGAGGAAGTGCTTTGTAGCAAATGTTCAGGTGATTTATTTTTTACAGAAATCTCCTCCCTGAGGTAATTTATGGGAATATTGTGGAATTTTTAAACCTGGATCTTGCTAACTTTGCGCTCGCTACTATGTTGAGATTCAGGGTCCTGTAAGACACTGTATATTGGGACAAGCACCGCAAGCATCTTAAAGCTTTCCAAATAAATGTTCATTTTATATAAATAATTTCAAATTCTTGTCTCTTGAGTCTGACTGAAAGTAGCCCCTGCATTAGCTATTGTAGCTAACTGCCTCTACATCTGGGGCAACTTGCCTTGTTGCATACAGTATAATACTTCTAGCCATGTTTTGTTCTGCAGCTACACTAGGAAAACAACAAAAGAAAATACACCTAAAAGCACAATGTGTGATCCAAGTGGCAACACATGGGTCACCCCAACTACGAAAATTCAGAAGCACATGGTTGGAGCCTGTTATCACTCAGGAACTGGCTGATGTAACTTTTGAAAGAAGAAATAATGCAATCTTTCACTTAGAAATGAAAAGTTGAATTTATTAGCAATAAAACACAACTTTTCTAAATTCAATACACTCAGTGGTTTTACAGCTACAGCCTGACTTGGTCTGGTATGACCAGTAGCTTATGGTGGCTAATGTTAGCTAATGGTATAGACTTGTCACACTGCATATTCTTAGCCCTATTTCACACTGGTATCTTTTAGCCCTGTGTGTCGATTTTCAGGGGATAACCTGGCAAACTCGGGCTAACCCTGCTCCAAAGCAGGACCAGCAAGCCCTGAGCAAAAGTCAGGGTTAGCCCACTTGGAATGTGCCAGGATTGTGCCAGTGTGAAAGCTTTATTAGCCTGGGGCTAACAGCTCCCTTAGCCTGGGGCTAAATGCAGTGTGAAAAGCCTTTTAGCAAACTTTAGGAAGATATTGTTGTATAAGTGACATTACTGAGTCAGTTCACTGACTTTACAACTCCTCTCTGCTTGTGCTATTGTTACACTACATTGTAGCATTTACCACTAACGTGTAATTGCTACAGTGGCCGCTGTTCAGGAAAAGTGAAACATACAATAGGGTTGCTTAAAGGAACTAACTAGATGTTTTCTGAGGTTTTCTGATGCTGTTAAAGATTTGTTTATACAAGTGATTTTGTAAAAACAACAGTTAAATGGGTCTAAATTTAAGGAACACAAAATGCTAAAAGCCTTAACTTATGTACATAAATATACTTCTGATTAATGCTGAGAAAAGAAAAAGGAGAGTGGGCCTTTAAATGAGCCAGCATGCAGTCTAAAACTGCAGATTTTTGAGATTGGGTGTACATTATTTTTCCATGCTACAACATAAAATGAGAGCTGCTCACAACTGATAAAAAATGACAAAATGTTGGTGCAGTAACATCTCAGAACATCATAAAATAATAAATTAAATAATAGATTGTGAATAAATCTTTGCTGTAATGTGTTCTACCTGCCAGAATAGTGCATTGTCAAGTGTTAGTCTATAGGGTATATAATTTGGAATATGGACAAAACTTTTAAAATCAACATTTGTCAACATTTTAAAATCCAATGTGACACTTTGGACACTACTAGTCTGATTTTGATGCCACTGGTTTGTTTAATACATTTTGGCACTGTGTTCTAATTTAAAAATGCTGTTAATGCTGTAAATAAATATGAAAGTTACGTCCTTTTTCAGTTATTTGATACTTGTTCTTCTCTGTGTTTGAGGTCTGGTGGTGAGGCAGCATTATTCAGTGCCAGAGGGGGCGCTGTGCTGTCTGTCCTATCTGCTCAAAATGGTGCTGCCTCTATACAAGCTGTGGAGATGACTGAAGACTACCTGCTGCTCTTCTGCAGGTACACTAACACCATACTGCAGGGTAAATGCAGGTACAATCCCTGTGTTTGCTAACATCCAGCAGCTCTCTGTGAATGTCATTGTGTCTGCATGACTCTCTCTCAACCCAACCGGTCGAGGCAGATGACCGCCCACCCAGAGCCTGG